>JAQIXV010000646.1:0-22785 GCA_034700625.1 Tectocepheus velatus
CGATACCGAGAAATGGCGTAAAAATCAGGCGAATAATTTTGATGCCATTGTCAACAGTGCGGGTGTGGGGGTTGTGTGGGTGGTCAGCATCGGTCATGTATTGAACGTCATTCTATGCACTCAACACAGACTCAGTGCCTGAGGTTTTCACTACTTCTCAAAATAATTTATTGACAATAAATGCGAAATATTTTAAGAATTTAATTAAAGTTAAAGCAAGTTGCACAATTATTATAGTAGACCGAATATTTCGGTGATTGTCATAATTGTATCAAGCACAATCAAATAAAACTATTTTTGAAATTAAAGTTATTTATTGGAATATATAAAAAGATTTTCAATATTCTGTCATTGTTAACCTAATTTAGCAAGTCCAATTTCAGAGCGTCCTATTCTTTTTCGAAAATTCTGAGTTTTAATTTTAAAAAATCCTACTCATTTATCAACTTTAATAATCAGATCTGATCTAATCTAGCTAATTGAATTTGACTCATCACTCAAAATTAAATTCACTTTAATTCAAATAAAAGATCAAAAACTTTGATTCAAAACAATAAAAATTTTCGGCACTTCTTATCAAAGCAATCAATTAATTGAAAAAATATAATGAAAAACAATAGCCGACACACACAAGAGGTACAGCACTGGAAAGACGGCACACCACGAAAATAATCAATTATTCTTTTTTTTGGCAAAAAATCTTTGATCTGAAAGTTTTAAATATGTTTTTTGGAAGACTTGACTAATGATTCCTAATTTGGTTAATAAGTAGACGTATTGTAGGAAAATGTTATGCTTTTGATTGGTCTGAGCGATAATGTATGGCCCGAAGGATTGTAGGAGAAGTAAACAAGAAGTAGATGAAGAAGTACTGCCAGAAGAAGAACAGATGCAAAGAACAGATACATAAAGTTTTTGGGCTTTAAAACATATCGAAGACTTTGAATGTGAAGTGAGAGCAGAAAAAATACATTTATTTTTTGTTTTGGTCGACTGTCCAACAACTGCTAATTTTCGCGTTTGCGGCTCTTTTGTGGTTCGCTTAACGTTTATAATTAGATTAGAAGACCATAAGAATGCCTTTTTTGCTTAATTCACTCACCCATAGCAAGGCCTGTGACCTCAACACTCTCTGACTGCCAGAAAACCATTAGTCCCTTAAATAGCGGCTAAACCGCACATCCGATTACAAACTGATTCACAGCTTTTCTTCTCATGATTTTAGACTTCTCTGCAATTTATGACTAATTGCTATCAATTTGTTTGACTTAAAGTCAGAGAAAAATATTGAATTCTTTGATCAAAATTATAGACTTGTATTACAGCAAAAATGACTCTTAGTTTTAGTGTTTTTGTGAACCACTTCTGAAACTGAATTCCAGGTAAAACTCTGAATGAATCGGAAGTTGACTTTAAATGGAAAGAAACTGTTTTCTCAAATAACAATAAAAACCAAAGATTTTTGAGAATTACTTTTTCGAGAATACACTCGAAATGTGTTAGACTTCTATGACTTTTGACTCTTAAATCCTAACCTAATATTTGCCACTTTTGTTGAGAAAAACGCCAAAAGAATAGAAAAGAAAAGTTATTCACAATTGGTTTAAACACTCTGTCAATTGTGAACATCTTTGACACGTCTGAAGCACAGGTAGTATTTGGCGAACCACCGCTACTACTATTCCAACAAAATATTTCACAGATTTTCGTTGTCTTCGAAGCCATTGATTTCCAATTCAATAGCCATATGTCTGACCCTAATATCAAAATTGATTTTATCGGTTAGCGGTTGAGAGTTGAGGTTATGCTCTCCCAATGTCTGAACCGATGGATCAGATAAATAGTGAACAGACGATGAACTACTCGACACTGCGGTGGGTCATACAGGGGGTCAGCACATGACAATAAAGACCCACAAAATACGTGAAATCTGTCTCATAAAACATGACTCGTGTTTATATACGATTCAAAACTTTTCTCAATACTATTTCTCGACTTTATTTGACAATTATTTTCAATTCCTCCCAAACCTATCAATTCAGACACAAACCGATTCCTACCTTTCATTGACTCAGTGGACAAACATAATGTCTTAGGACTTAAGAGGACTATATTAAGACGCCTTTCAGAGGGCTTTGTCAAAGAAACTCATGAATTATGTGAAACGAAAGTCAATCTATTGATGAACTCCACTAACAATAGATGTAATACAAGTAAAGCTCAGAATAAGTCCTGAATTGTTGCAAATGTTTAGAATTTGTAGCCTTTGAAACACATTTATCTGTCAGTGAATACTATTTTCAAAGTTTTTCGTCGAAATTCTCGGCATTTAATTGCTATCATAAATATATTTTTTGTTGAGAGAGAGAGAGAGAGAGAGAGAGAGAGAGAGAGAGAGACCTTAATATCTCGACTCATCCCAGATTTCAAGGCTTTTACCTGAAATACTCCTACGGTTTTATTATTATAATTATTCTCCCATTGAATTGACATTTATCAGGTTCAATTGTGCTTTGAAACTTGAGCCCCTGGAATGGCTTTCTTTTAACTAATCAGTTTTGGAAAGCACTCGAGAAATGAAATTCAGTGAAACTTTTTTTTTGAAAACCTATTTAAAAAACAATTTTTTGCATTAGTATTGAGAGACGATTTCGGCTAAAATATGAAGCACTGGAACAAAGTTTTTTGACTTTCAATACATAATAATATATTTCAATAATCCAAAAATCAAAACAAAGATAACAACAAATCACTACTAAATATAAGACTCTGTTCGCAGTGAAGGCTGTCTTTTGTATTCAGAGGTAAATGTATTCATATTTTAATTGAAATAAAGAGTTGTCTCGACTCTGGAACTCAATTTCTGTCTATTTTTTATTAAATGCATACAAATTACTAAAATATAATAAAAACGTTTAAATAATTTCAAGGCTAGTAATAAATTAAACTTTTTTCTTCATCTGAAGCACCGGTAAAGCACTTGATTTGCATTTGATTGATATCTAATATTTGCAAATATTTTATAAGTGTTTCGCAACTTATTTGAAAAAAATTCTTCAAAATTATTACTTTTTTGCAGAGTTTTTCAAAACAGAAGAATCGAATTGAAGTGAATATTACTATAAAATGATGAGACAAGAGATTGATTTGATTCATATGTATATAAAAGTGGAAATCATTGAACAAATGCTTCACAAGAAACAGGATTACCAAAAAAACTGTACTTAAAACTGAAGGATATCTTATTTATTGTGACTCACAATTTGTGAGGCCATACCATACCATACCATTCATGTGGAATAGCAAAAGGCCTCACACATGGAGTCAAAGCTCTATCTCATCATTATTTGCAAACTATTCTCTTTTAACAGTCAGTCATAAGAAGAGAACAATTAATTCAAAAAAAGTTGAAATCAATTGAAGTAAAGTCATTTTGACAAACAATTCAAATCAAATTTAATTTATAATAGTTGTTTTCTAGCAAGATTACTTCATTTAGGCGACAGGATAATCAATAGACAAAAAGTTAAACTGAAATTCAAAGACAATAATTAAAATTAATTCCAGTGGAGAGAGGGATGAGCGGAAAAAAAATAAATAGGCTTTCCATGAAATGGCAATTCTGTTTGGGCGCCAATCAATGTCAATGATTACCGAACCGTTAATTCTTCATTTTTTGGCTATAATTCACTAGTTTTAGGCACAGACCAGCCCTGAGTGGCGCCGAATGATAAGCTCTTGCATATCATAAACCATAGGTCAGGGATATCAGACTTACATGAGTCAACTAAAAGGCTCTTTTTTCTTCATTAATTAAATCAGAGGTTTGCAAGGGTTTGGTCTGATCCAGGTAATGCAACTTGGAAAACATCCACGGAGTTGAAAATTGATTCAGGGTAAATATGTTCGAACAAAATGCATGAAAATTGTAAGTGATTTGACTGAAGTCTTTGAAGGAGAAAGTTATATGAATTGTGTTCTTCAAGTGTGACTAATATCCGGATAAAATACGGAAAACTTTCTTATCAAGAATCAAAGGGATGTCTACCCCTATTCCTTGCATATCCCTGGATATAATTGAATAATTATAATAATGATAAACAACGGGTTATCTACAGAATAATATTGTGACTAATGCTGAGCTCAACCAACAGTCAAAATATTAATGATTAGGTGCGACCCCAACGCCTCCGCACTCGGAATCAAGTTTTTATGTTTATTGCATTTTTTCAGACAATAATATTATTTACGAATAAATTGAAGAATTCAGTGATTAATTGAAAACAATTTTGATTTTCTGCAAAATTTCTTAGAAAACAATGATTTCAAACAAGAATTGCAAACCATTTGTCGACTAATTTTCTCCAAAAAAAGATTAAAATATCATTAATATCCTGTTTGTTTTTATATGAATAATTCAGGAAAATGTTTTCCTGACTCTTAATTTCAAAATAACTTATATGAAAGTGG
Source organism: Tectocepheus velatus (assembly GCA_034700625.1). Lineage (NCBI taxonomy): Eukaryota > Metazoa > Arthropoda > Arachnida > Sarcoptiformes > Tectocepheidae > Tectocepheus > Tectocepheus velatus. The sequence continues at coordinate 4,471 of JAQIXV010000646.1, forward strand.
TATTCAAATTATATGATACTTTTTATTTTTATTATTAGATTTGTTTCTCTTCTGAGAAAAACAAATTAAATTTCTTTAAAGACTTTTAGTCAGAAATGAGAGAAAAGTATATAAATTATAAGAAAAAGAAATACACTTTGAATTAGTATTTGCATCAAAATAAAAATCAAATCATATTATCATAAAATAAGGCGAAAAATACTGTTATCTTAAGCGAAATCGTAGCGAAAAAAAACTTTAAAAATTTTAAAACTCATGATTTAAATGATAGATAACTGACAATAAAAATTCACAATTTTTTGTGGAAAACAACAAAAAACAAGTAATGAATTGAACGGAAAATACTTCAGAAAACTCTTCAAAATAGAGCCTCAGAACCGAAATCAATGATTTATTTTATGAATGCATTGATTTTTATCTCAATTTGTTTTTTCGCTAAAAACCAATTCGTTAGACATTTAGAGAGTAATTCACAAACAAATTGAACTCAAATTTTTCATTTCTGAAGGAAATCGTTTAAAATCATTTAAAAAATAGATAACAAGTAATGACTTCAAGTGTTTTTCAGAAATCAATTCGACTTTAAATTGATTTTTGCGGATCTATACCATTATTATAGGAATAAAAACTTGGTCAATTCAGTATTGCACAAAAGAAGTAAGTTAGAATTAATAAAATTCGATTTAATCAAGATCATTTCATTGACGATAAATAATTATATTCAATTCAAATCTTCATTTCACTAAAATCCTCTCAAAATCTATTGCTCTCATCAATCGTATCGTCTGTTATGAACTGAATTGTGGACAACCCTAAGGCGCTGGTCATCGGATACTTAATTATTTTTCAGTAAATTTTGATTTTAGTCAAAACTACTCCAAAATTGTTTAGTGAATGAAAGAAAAAATCAATTTTGAAAACCTATTAAATATGTAAATGAGAAAAGTGAGCTCTGGCTAAATATGATGGAGTGGGTCCTCAATAATTGGATTTAAATACAATTTAACAAATTGTGTTTACTTTTCTCTCTTTCTTACGCACAGCACAGCACAGGTAGGTCTATTAATTTTGGGAAAGGCTTGAGTACTGCTCATTGGAATCCGGGCTCAGAATAATGACAGCAATTGATTGGGACAGCAGTAGAACAAACAGAAGAAGTGTTTGCCCAAAGTGTCAGTCACTCAGTGGGCAGTCACTCAGTCCTCAGGAATTCACAATTCAAGCAAAAAGTTTGCGAAAACACAACAAAATAATTGAAAAATTATTTCAAATCTGAGTTTGTTTTGTGAAAAATAAATTGAAATTTGTTTTTATAGTCAATAGACTCGCGTCTGAAAAACGTTTAGAAAACAAATTCGACACAAAAGAGGAAAAAACTATTTTTGTGCCAAATATTTGCAACAAACAAATCCTTCACAACTTTTTTGCCAAACATTTAAGACTTTGAGTGACAGACGAAACGTATCGGTTCTGACCATAAAATGCAAGAATAACAATGAGTTAAGAATGAACTTCAATTAAATGACAATTTCAGTATCGGTTCGGAACATAGAATAAGATAATAATTTTATTTAATACAAAATATAGTCAAAGTTTTTAATGAAACAAATATTTGAAAAAGCGATTCATTACTCAATTTGTTATTTAGAAATATGTAATACAAGAGAATATATTTAAATCAATTAATTATTTGAGTTTCGAAAATGAGTTGCCATGTGTTGCTTCAGATTTGATTTTTTAGCGCATCTTTTGCCGCAATTATTGTAATTACAAATGAATGGCTTTTCTACCGAAGGATTCGTTTTATGTCTTTTGAGAGAAGTTCTTGTGATGTATCTCTTTTCGCAGTTATTTACTCCAATTAAATGAACGAATCGTTTGTGAAGTTTAAGACCCGTCTTATTTTTGAATCGTTTTCTGCATTGACTCCAATCGCAAGCGAATGGTCTTTCATTTGAATGAATCAAACGATGATTTTTCAAATGATTCAATTGAATGAAACGTTTATTACATTCATTGCATTTGTATTTGCGTTCATTTGAATGAATTAATTGATGTTTTTTGAAATCAAATAAAAGTTTAAACTTTTTGAAGCATTGCTTACATTCGAGATTTGTTTCACTTTTGCGAAACATATCAATCATTTTAAATGTTTCTTCATTTCGATGGAGTGTTTGATGAGTTAAAAGAGTTGTCCTTTGATTGAATGCTTTCTTACATTTATTACATTTGAATTGCTTTCGATTCAAATGTATTTGTTTGTGGTCTTCGATATGTTGTCCATCACTTGTGGACTGAAGAGTTTGAATCTTTTTTTCAATTATATACAACTCTTCAATGAGTTATTTCAATCGATTGATGCTTCCATTCAATAGATAATTACTTTCAATGACATCGATATCACTGACGACTGAATTTTTGTTTAACTCAGATATGAGTTTATATGATTCAATACAAGTCTTAAATTCTTGTTTAACTAAACGATACTCTTCAGTGGTTTTCTTCAATTCATTCATTATTTCAAAGATTAAGTCAAATGACAATAAAATCAATGATTTTTTCAGCAAAACTTATATAATAAGAGATGAATGAAAACGTGTTCTTAAGTTACAAAACGTGAACCAACTTTGAACTCGTGTTCAATGAATTTTTCAAAAAGGGTTGGCCTTTGAATCACTTTTGATGAAAACTTTTTGCGAAACAAATAAATTCACAAAAATATCGTCAAAACATCAAAATTGCAAAAACTTTACAATAAATCAAAACAAATGCACAAAATCTCAATTTAATTTTAACCCAAAATTCAAACCAAACATTTGATTCAAAATTTTATCGGTTCTGAACATAAAATGCAAGAATGATATCATTTCATACAAAATATAAAAAACAATTTATTGAAATAAATGTTAGAAAAAGTGATACATTACTCAATCGATAGCCTATTTAGAAATAATACAGAGAACCAAAAGACATTCAAAACAATCAATTGTTTGAATGAATTTTTATGTGTTTTGAGAATTGATTTTTGAGAGAATCTTTTGTCGCAATTCTTGTGGTCACAAATGAATGGTTTTTCGCCCGAATGTATTCGTTTATGTGTTTCTAAAATACTTTTATATAAGAATTTCTTTTTGCAGTTATTATAATCGCAAACAAACTTTTGTTCCGACAAATTATTCAAATGTTTGCGTTGTTTGTGATGCCAGAGATGTCTCTTAGTATTGAATCGTTGTCCGCATTCACTCCAATCGCAAACAAATTGTCTTTCATTTGAATGAATCAAATGATGGTCTCTAAAAGAATCCTTTCTTTTAAAACGTTTATTACATTCAATGCATTCATATTTTGGTTCATTTGAATCCATTTGATTGTCGTCTTCGATATGTTGTCTATTATTAGTTCCCAACTGAAGAGTTTGAATCTTCTTTTCAATAATATACAAGTTTTCAGTGAATTGTGTCAATTGTTTGAGTCTTTCCTTCAATATATTGTCTCTTTCAATGACATCCATATCACTGACCACTGATTTGTTTTTCAAATTTGAAATGAATTCAATACAAGTCTTGAACTCTTGTTTAACTAAACGATACTCTTCAGTGGTTTTCTCCAATTCATTCATTATTTCAAAGTTTAAGTCAAATGACAATAAAATCAATGATTTTTCAGCAAAACTGAGAACAAGTGATGAATGAAAACGTGTTCTTATGTTTCAAACTATGAACTAACAGTTCGTTTAATAACTTTGAACCTTAAGCTTGAATTCAATAATTCTAATGTCGATAAAGGGTTGGGTTTTGACAAAACTTTTGGGAATCAAATAATTTAACAAAAATATCGTCAAAACATTAAAATTGCAAAATATCTTTCAAAACAAATGCAAAGAATTTCAATTGAACTTAAATTATCACTTAATGTCTTCAATTCAATAAATTTAAACACATTTTAAAGAAAAATTACACAAAAATATTATAAAAACTTCTAATTTAGTGTTTAAAACAATAAATTCAAAATCAAATGAGAAGATTAAGTGTTGCGGACCTCACATTTTCCAGGGATTAAATCAACGAAACGGGTCATTATTTTCCAGGAATAAAACTTTGACCTCAACTTTGAATTTCCTCAACTTTTTAAAGTATTGCATAACTCTGAGCACAATATCACAATTTGTGTCAAAGGTTTCGACATTTTGTGCCTTTTTTATAAACATAATACTAATTGAATTGTATATCAAAAAGTATGGAAACATTTTCTATGTTTAACTCATTTAAAGTTTAAGACTTCAAAACACGTGTTTTTGTTTATTAAACACAAAATATCGAGTTTTGAGTAAATTCATTGAAATTATTAATTGTTTTTGTGTTTAATTAAATCAATTATCTGTTGAATGGATACCGAAATAAGTCGCGATTTGTTCAGCAGAACAGAAGACAATAATTGGGACACAATTTGTCTGATTTGTTGCGGTTCTAAACCCGTCGAAGAGTTTCCCGAAAATCATAAACAAGTTTTGGATTTAATAAACTCTTTGAGTGACAAAAAACGGATCAAATATTTTGCCGAATATTTTTCAATAGCCATCGATTGCTATAAGAACAGAGAAGAAGCGATTCTCAAAGTATTTGTCTTCGTATCGGCTGTTCTTCATTTGGACATCAAATTGAATGGCAATCAAATCATTGGTTTGACTGAAGACGAGACCAAACTCAAGACAAAGCTTTTGGTCTTCAATAATATCTTTGAGTTATTCAAAGATAATTACAAACACTTAAGTCTTAACCAAACTCTTGATTTCCAGTCATTTATCGAAAGTCTAATCAAAACTTATGACACAAACGAAGAACTAATTATCACTTGTTTTGAACTAATCCTTCAAATAGATTATCAATTGATTGAAAGACAAGAGAATCAATTGAAACAAATAATAATAAAATCGAATCCAAGAGATGAAGACTCGGAAGAATTATTTGCGACAAAAACCAAATTATTTATCACTTTATTTGAAGTTTATTTCAAAGCGAAAAAAGCCCTTAAATTACACCAAATTCTGAGCGAAGTATCAGTTAATCTGAACATCAAAATCAGTTTTGATCGACAATTATCTCAATTATACGGCAGATCTATTCTTGAGCTACCATTCGGTCAGACATTCGATTTATGGAAATTATTTATCAATAAATTCGATGAGAAGAACAGGTTTTCGATTAAATTATTTTCAATACTTCTTAAACACATCAGATGTCTGGACGACTGTATTCCCAATCATTTGTTGTCTCAAATGGAGAGTCTTCTCAACGATACTAAAGAAGTATTGAAAAAGACTTCACATCACATAAACATCAAATCAAAGAACGAAGAATTGGTTCACAATTTACTCGAACTCTACTTCGCATTCGAGTCCATAATTATTCTTCGGAAGACTTATATTCGAAATCAACTTTCAATCGATAATTGTTCGGAAAAACTATCGCCAAATGATTGGTTCGATTTGTCGATTATTTATGACTTCACTGAAGAGAGTGTTTGGAAACCAATGTTTGAAAACATCGATCACTTGAGTCCTGTTGTCATCAAATCATTGGTTAAGTCTTTGTTTCTTAAGTTTCAGTTCTGGAAAGTCATTGAAATGAATATCAATTTGAATGACAATCAGAAGACAATCGTGAAGTCATCAGTGGATCAATTGTTGTCAGCAATTGTCACTAATTTCTGTTCAAATCATTTAAATGCGTTTACTTTACAACAAATAAACGGAATTATAAGACATCTTTCGGTCAATGATTTATGTCTTCTGACGGATTCGCTTACAATAAATGCCATCAAAACTGAATCTGAAGAACAAGATTTCGATGTCAAACAACTTCTCATTAATGGAACCGTTTGGGAGAGCATTGAATTTCAAATAGCATTTGTCGGATCCTTTTGGAGACAATTAAGTCTTAAATTCGGGAACAAAAAACGCAAACATAACGAAGACTTGGAGAAAATGGATCAGACTTTCGAGTCATTGGTCGCCAACAACACGTTTTGGTTCAAATACGCCACACTTTCCCCGGATATGAAGAAACTGAACAAATTGTGGTCTAATATCTCAAAATTATCTAAAGAAGTGGAACAACTCATTCAAACATTTGAAGAGCAAACCATCAAAAAGGTTAAAATTCCGATCAATTTGTTGGAATTGTTGGTCGATTCCGTTCCATTAGAATATTTATTACCAGCGAATCAAATGCGATGTCTTTTATCTCTGTCTCTGCTCTTATTGGCCATTGATTTGAAAGACGAGAAGAACAACCATTCAGTGGATCTAATGTTGGACTCAATTCTACGTATCTTCGATGGCGTCAGAAGTGTTTGGTTTTTTAATTTCATCGATCCTTCCATTTATTTGATAAATGTATTGAAAATTTTGAAAAATTATAAAAATCACGAAAAGGTCATGAATTTGATGACTCGTTTGGTGGAGAAGTTCTTCAGAAATTCCAATCAAATCAAAGAACTCACCAATAAATTAATGGAAAGCGAAGATCAGATAGGTTTCGAGTATTTAGTTCTGATTGAGACAATTGTTCTGAAACGCTCTCTTCATATCGTAAACATGAAGTCTGTTCCCAAGAATTTGGAACAATTGCGAGATTTTTGTGGTCCTCTTAGCCAACAGTTGTCGCACACTATTCACAATCAAATCAAAGCCCAATTGACGTCTGAATCTAATACCGAATCATTGAATTCAGTGATAATTATCGACAGTTTTGCCGCTGTTTTCGAGTTTCAAGTCTCAAAATCGACTTCAGAAGAAGAGGCCATTAGTTTGAAGACTAAATGGAGAAAACTTTTGGCAAAACTCATCGATATATCGATCAATCAATTAATGGAAAAGTCAACGAATGAGAGTTGCATTAAATTTTTGATTTTGCTTTGCGTTAACCGCAAAAAGTTGTCCAATATTTTGCCCGAAAACTTCATAACAGACTTATGGCACGTCTTATGTCCAGTCAATGAAGAGACACAAATATCTGAAATACAAAATGCTTTGAAAGACATTAAAATAAGTGATGTTTTGAGTCAAAGACAAAAATATGAAGAATTGTTTCAATCACTTCGACTCAAAGATGAAGAACTTATGAACAAATTCTTAGAATCTATTTCTAAACAAAATATGTTCTTAGAAATTGTCAAACCATTGGTCATATCATTAGTTCAGTGCTTTTCTGCCGAAGAATTTGAACAATTCCTGCAAACTTTGATCAAAAAACAGAAAACTGATGACTATCTTATGATATCTTATGCCTTGAAATTATGGATTGCAGTCTTTGGCAGTGATTTCCATTTGAATGAAAAGAAAAACGTTTTATTTCATAAAATAATTAACGATTTATTGACTTTATGTACAAATCAGTGCAAAAAATGTAATCAAAACGAATGCAAACTTTTGCCAGAATTCCAGTTCAACATAAAACTACCGGTTCTTCAAATCATGAGATTCACACTTCATATAACCAAAAACGTGATAACGAGTCCACAACTATTCCTCTCATATCACAGTTGTATTGACGCCAGACTTGACCTCTATTTGGAAGACCCGAAAGTGTTGACCACTTTATTCGAAGCGATTTATTCTGTTCTAAACGAAGCCTTACTTCAACACAAATATATAGTCATATCTTCTTTGCCTTCATTTGATTTGATTGTTAAGAATCTGATGAAGACTTTGATGATTGTCTCCGAAGAACATAAATTCATTAATTATGAGCCAATCGTAAGACACGATTTGGAGATCTGTTCTAAAAATATCGACAGACTATTGACACTTATGGCTGGTTTGGGTACAGACTATTCATCAAACGCTCCGCATCTGATCGCCGCTTATGTCATACAAACAGAACGGGTTTCAGTCCATATGATTGTGAAGAAGAACATAATGTCAGGAATTAATCGTTTGTTGAAACTGTTGTCCGGAAGTAATGGAATCGAAATGATTTACTGTCGTCTGAATGAGTCGTCGCGAAAGATATTTAAAATGATTTTTGATAATTACGATAAGTATTACAAATTTAAAGGACAGATATAATTGTTTTCATTTAAAATTATAATAAAATTATTGATAAATATTTAATTTAATGATTAATTGATTTTTTCGAATATAATTTTTCAAATGTGTTTGATATTAAATTTTCGATTTTGAGATTTTGCTTACATTAAAAGTACTTTTAAATATAACTTGTAAAAATTGGTACACAGAATAACCAAGTTTAAACATATAAATTAAGTTTATCGAAAATTGTGAGCTTTTCAGAAAAAATTATTGATTTATTTTAAATGAAATTTTAAATGTCTTTTGAGATGTGATTTTGATGCGTATCTTTTTTGGCAATTGTTTTGCTCACAAATGAATCCGTTTATGTATCGTCAGAATAACATTTGTGTTGAATTTTTTTTGGCATTCATTGCATTCAAAATTTCTTTCATTCAAATGAACGAATCGTTTGTGACCATTGAGGTGTGATTTTTGAGCGAACCTTTTGCCACAATTATTGTTGTGACAAATCAATGGTTTTTCGCCCGAATGTATCCGTTTATGAATTTTTAGATCATTTTTATTGAAGAATCTGTTTTGGCATTCATTGCATTCAAACTTTCTTTCTTTCAAATGAACGCATTGTTTGTGTTTAATGAGATTTGAATTACAATTGAATCGTTTCCCGCATTGACTCCAATCGCAAACAAATTGTCTTTCATTTGAATGAATTAAACGATGAATTCTCAAACCTTGTGATTGTTTGAATCTCTTATTACATTCATTACATTTGAATTGTTTTTCATTTTTATGAATCAAAATATGGATTTCGAGACGATTTTTGAAATGTGTTTTATACTGACATTTAGGCCAAAAACACTTAAATTGATGAGACTTTTGGTTAAATTCAATAATTTTGAGATCACTTCTGCAGACTTTAATCCCATCGATAACTGAATTATTAATTAAATTCAAATTCAAAACTTTTTCAACACTTTTATTGAACTCTTCCTCAATTGAACTCAAATTATCACTAAATTTCTTCAATTCAATCAATTTATTCAACAAATATTGAACAGACATTTTTGATATTGAGACAATTAAAAATAATTTGGTTAAGTACAATTTGAGTTTTTCACTTTTGAAATTTTTTTTAACTTGTCAAAAGAAGTGATGGCAAATAAATGGTCTTTTGTGAGAAATTCTAAGTTTATTTGAAATTAAAGAATTCTTCAATAATTCAACGATTGGTCAGAAAATAACTAATGTTTTTTCAGTTCACAGAACTGAAGTCCGTTTAAGACTTAAACTTTAAGTGAAAACATTTGAATGAGAGTCAAATTCCAAGATTTGTTCAAACCTTTGAACTGATAATAAAAATTCAATCTTTTTTTTAGTTCAATAGACTTTTCTAAAGAAAAACTTTAAGAATTATTTTACAAATTCAGTCCAAAAATTGAATAAAAATCTTATAATAAAATATTGATTTTTGTACTATTTTTAAACATTTCGATGATATCTTACGTGTAGTCTATCAGTGATATCACAAATGATTAATATTATCTACGCTATTCAATGTATAAATTCACAAAAATCAACTTTTACTAATCAATCATAACCTATCGTCGTTGACATCTAAAATCATCTTGAACAATTTTCTATAAATCAATTTGTATTTAAAAACAAATGGTTTCGCATAAAGGGCTGAATATTTGAAAAATTTTAAATAAACAAAAAAATTGACGAATAATTAGTTCCTCTGATGAGTGAGTCGTCGCTCTAATTGAAAATATTTGAAATAAAGCCAAACATTTCCGGATTCGTATCAAATTCAATGGGATATCCAAGGGTTCAAATTCAAATACAATCATAATCGAAGGCTGAAAAAATCCAAAGATTATAATCTTGGTCAAACTTATAGAAACTTTTTATTATACAGAAACCAAATGCTAAAAAATTGACCAAGTTACTTCATCGCTAAAATTAAAGTTCAATCACTTTTATGTCAATTGGAATTACAGACGAATAGATTTGATTAATGATTAAACGAAAGGGTTATTGAATTTTCGGATCAATCGGTGGTTTCTTTAAAACAATTTTTTCAATTCTGTGCCACTATTTGAATGTATGGACTCCTCTCTCACTAATGGAACAGATTTTATACAAACTTTGAGTTTAGACTTATTTTAGGCTCTTTTGAAGGCAATAGTCGTATGAATACCATATGTGAGGGAAAAGAGTGAAAATAGAAATAAACAGAAAAAGTCTTTTTGTGTAAACATTTCTTAAGGCACACCCATAAGGACTGGGACTTTAGCTACGGCTATGCAGTTGAGGTCTTAAAGACATTTACTGTTAGTTCAATAGAGAAGACATTTATCACAAATCAATGACTTTCAAACACTTTCTACAGATATAGTCATTGATTAAAGAGTTATGTATTTATTTGAGACCTGAGATCAAAATGAGGGGAATATATATTATAGGACTTGTCTTCGCACTCATACCACTCGCTCTCTGCCAACAGACCAAAGAGGAATGCAGTCAAGAGTGTGACGCCACCAAATGTCAGCCACCGGAGGATTGTTTGGCAGGAATTATCAAGGTAAGTCATTTCATCTTAATACTTTTAGAAGAATTGATAGGAATGAAATAACCTTGGCACAATTATTCGAATGTAAGGATCGGTGCGACTGTTGTTCCATTTGTGGTCAAAGAGAAGGCGAGCGCTGTTTCAATGAGAGCGTCGCCCGATTCCTGTCCCGAACTTACGGTTCATATCCCGATTGCGGCGAAAATCTGATTTGTCGTCTCCGGACGGATATGGAGGCCAACGATCCGCCCGAAGCCGTCTGTTATTGCGTTAAAGACGAAACGATTTGCGGATCCGATGGAGTCTCGTATGAGAATGAGTGTCAACTCACTGAAGAGAGGTATCGAAGAAGAGATGGTTTGATAGCCGCCAGTCGAGGGCCGTGTAAGACAGGTATGACTTAACTATATTTGTTATATTTTTAGGTTATGTCTGAAAATCAGTTGTTTGTGTGCTTAGAGCCAAAGATAGTGTCCCCACCCGAAGATATTAAGAACAAGACAGGAAGTTATGTCGCCTTTTCCTGTGAAGTGAAGGGATGGCCCGTTCCTATCATAGAGTGGAGGGTCTCTAAAGACAACGAAGCCATTGCTCTACCGAGTGATGACCCGCATATCGCTGTACAGTCGAGAGGAGGTCCCAGCAATTATGAGGTGACCGGTTGGTTGCAACTGCTGGACATTACAAGTAAGGACCAAGGTACTTACTTCTGTGTGGCCAAGAACTCTGAAGGCGAGAGTAAAGCCGGCGCCAAACTCTCAGTCATTGACGGACACCGAAGAACCCATAGAATCGAAGAAAATGAGATAGTTTAGTTTACTATATGTACAAGATTATATAGAAATACTCGTAAACCACTTACTTTTTATCCAATTATTCGATAATTTTTTTATTCTTAAAAAATTCATTCAACAGATGAATGAAAATGCATTTGAAATGTGCCTTAAAATTGAATGTTTGGACTCTTTTGATGACTGGCCTCTAATATAAGCCAAATCTTAAATAGAGATTCACTTAAATGTCTTTTAAGTAGAAATTATTTCTTAATTCGTATAAATATTTTGAAAGCAATTCTATACTTACTTTCAATACTAACATACATTTTGAATAACAAATCCCTTAATTAACACAAATTTTGTTAACAAGTTTTAATCAATTCTTCGGTTTTCGTGTTTTTGTTTAGATTTTTGTTAAAATATTTATTTCTTAATAAGAAGTTTGCGTTAAATGACAATCAAATAGACGACAAATAAATCAATGTTTCGGAAAAATTAATTCAAATTCTATTGAAATATAAAAATTATTCAATAATTGATATGACATTCCGTTAGAGAAAAGAAAAAACATTTTAATTTAAAATCAAATCCAAAACGAAATGATTTTCATTGAATTGAAGACAAAATAATTAGTTTTTGAGTCAGACTTACGACAAATGTTTTGAAAAAGACATTAAATTAATGGAAAAAATAATTGTATAGAAAATGAATTGAAAAGATAACGAGTGTTAGGCCTGTTGTGGAGGGGGTGCCGCATAGGGACAGCCAAGGAATTGATCAGAAATTCTGGCCGCTTCTCGAAGGCCACTGAGGAGAGCGCCGTGAACTGTGGCCGGATAGTTACGTATGGTGTGCTCTCCAGCAAAGAACAGACGCGGAATCGATTCTGTGCTCGACTGAGATGGCGATTGTGTCATCGGAACGGCTGTCGGCGCCTGGAAAGCGACCGGTGCCGCCAACATGTCGTAGTCATTGCCCGAAGAACCGGTGGCCACAAAAGAATAGGAGCCCTTAGACCAGGGATCGCCTCTCCATCGGGTCACTACTGTTTCTCTGGGGTTCGGAACAGCAGTGGAACCAAAAATACTGCGCAAAACAGTGAGACATCTGCTAATGATTATGTCGTCGCTAACGTTCTCCATAATACCGGCCGCCTCTCCGGCCACTAATGCCATCAAAACTGGAGCTTTATATAGACTCCAGAAGAGAAAGAGTTCGCCCCGACTGGCGGTAGTGCTGCCCACGTGTCCGAACAGATTCGAGTCCTGATCCCAAAAGGATCGTTCGAAACAGAGGACAACTTTATTGAGATTTCCAAAACCCAAGCGTTGAATGGATTGGACTTTCCATTCGGGAAGGGGTGGTATGAACTGAACCACATTACCACTGGTGCCGACGCTATTTGTTTGAACCGCTTGTTTGAGGACACCTAAGGGTAGAGTACAGAGAACGGCGTCCGCTCTGTATGTGATCAATGGATTGGACAGTTGACTGGCACTGGCAGACGTCACTCGAGGGTTGTAAGCCCTGACCTCAACTCCACTTGAGTTAAGGCTTATGGAACGGACGGCTGTATTGAGTTTGATGTCGAGACCCTCTGCGAGCGCTACCGGAACGCAAGAGTAACCGTTGAGGACAGTCAGGTGACTGCCGGAGAACTCAAAGTCGTCGTCTTGATCCCAGTGTTTAAGGGACAGGTTGTTCAGAGGGGTTGCGTTCGCGAACTCCAGATTCGCGAAATGCCAGTCAAGAACTTGTCTGTCGCGAGAGGATAGGTAGACATCACTTGGCGGTGAGGCCTCTAATTCTTGAAGTTTTTCTTCGATTTCTTTTTGCTCTTCGATGAGTTGATCCCATTCTTTACACGATTGGTTCAAATCTCTTTGATTTGATCTGAAGAGGAACTCTTTGGTGATATCCCTCTGGCCTTTGGTTTCTGAGACTTCTTTGTGATGTTTAGACAACTGTTCGATCTTTTCTTTGAGGGAAAGCATTCGATTCAGATTAGACTTAAGCTTCTCCTGTAAGTCAGAGATGGCTTTCCAGTGTTGGATCTGTTTCTCTTTGACGCTCTTCTCCTGCAATTGTATGACCCATTCGAGTGCCTGACCTAAAGATATCGGTTTGTCATTCATTGCGTCCAAAGTGTGAGACAAATAAGACGTCGCTTCTAATAAACGGTTGAATTCTCGCTCAACCATCTCATCCTTGTCTTTAGGAACGGTAGTGCCGTTGGCCTCATGGAGGGGACACTTCTGTTTGATTTTGTGTAACTGCATATTGATTTGCTTCGATATGACGGCCACCGGATTCCCTCCCAAACCGGTCACTACAGTTGATCCCAAATCGGCGATAAAACTGCCTTTTCTGAAGGTTACGACTCGACCTCCAACGCGATCCCTGGCCTCGAGAATCGTCACTTCCATTCCAAACTGAGTTAACTGTTGAGCGGCGATAAGTCCCGCAATACCGGCGCCAATGATAATTACTTTTCCCCTCTTTCTGGTCGGCAATGCTTTCAATCGCTTGAAAACTCCAAAATTGATGAAACCCTGTCTCTCGAGGAATGAGTGGACACGCATTACGAGGGGTCCGTCAGAGTTGTAGGGAGAGTCGATTTGAGGGATTGTGCTCTCGAGGGATAACTGGGTCTTTGGGTTCTCGAGCCATAACTGAAGGATTCGGTTTCGTATATATAGAAACACTTTGACAGAAGCGGGGGATACGATGTCTGGGAAGGCCTGCGCCTCCTGGGGTGACATCTTATCAGACGGCAGTCGCGACTGAAAGGCCGCCCCATCGAGTCCTGTCGGATCTTCCTCTCCATCGCTTCCGATTCCCAGATCGGGGTCCGGACCGGCAGAGTCGCCACCAGTCGGATGATTGTTGTTATGGTTACGACTCGACCTCATCTGGTTTTCATCATCTGAAGGCATGTCCTCATCGGCAGACATCTCTTCCGTCAGTTTTATGTCTTTTCAAGAATTCAATTAAAAATTTATTTAAAATTGAAAATTCTTCGACCGGTTTATCGATTAAAGGGATAATAATAGTAAGAAGTGATTCATTCCACGCAAAAGACACCACTCTTTTGATTATCGATTAAATGTTTTTCAGAAGATATCAGTTCTTCACTTAATTTGATTCACAATTAAATCAAAATTAAATTCAGTTTTAATACCAAAACAAATCATTCAATGATTTACAACTCAATTGTAAACCATTTATATATCAAACAATTTGTTCCCATTTTGTGCTAATCTTTCGTTCAGTTAATGACATAAAAAGGACTAAATTTTATTTTTAGATAAACTCAATATCTTTTGGTAACAGATTTAATGTCAAACAAAGACCGAATTTTATGCAAAACGTAACGTATTTTATGAATCGCTAAATATTTTGACACTTTTCAGTGTTTTTAAAGATTTTTGATTTAATCTGAAGTTAACCACAAATCAGTCAAAACGGGTCCTCCGATGAACGATAGTCCCAATTTGGATGCCGTCCATTCGGCACTCAAAGCGGTCAAACTCTTAAGGAGTACTGTCGGCGATGTCTTCAAATGTATGGCCGACTGTCCACTCATAACAAACCCGAATCAATCGGTCGAAGAAATGGTTGGTACGCCTCCGATCACCGGAAGCGCCACTAATAACAACACAACCGTTAATAACACGACAACTCAGGTCCCGACAAATGCCGCACAAAAGGAAGTGAATGACAAACAATTGGCTGAATTACAGACACTTTTGTCTTCAGTCAACAGTCGGTTCCGTGAGTTGGAGACGGCCTGCACTCTATTGACACCTTTGAACTCAAGCCCTTCAAACATCTCTTTGGGCAACAGTTCACTGTTAGGACAGGACCCCAATTACGACAAAACAAATCTATACTCAGATATGATTAGCTCTTATCGATGGTCCGACAAAATGATTGAATATTCTTCGTTTGCGGCGACTCTTCTTCAGCAGAATTCTCTCAAACGATCTCTCATTCCATCGATTTATCTTAAGGGTCGACAACAGCGACGGCCACCGAATGGCCATAACATAAGTTCTCAACAAATCGATCCTTTTATACAACAATTGCAGAGAGTTTTCCACGAATTGGTGATCGAAATCACCCGCCCTTTTGGTGCCCCAACAGTTCTTAAGGTTACGATTCCTCGAGTACTCAAAGCAGTGATACTATTGAGAGGTCTTCTCATCGAATGGGTAGTCGTCAAAGGATACGACGAGACATTCGATGACCCGAACAGTGATAACAGTTATGTGAAGAGAATCCGATTGACGACTAACGCCATCGCAGAACCAGAAAGACTGGACATATGGTCGGAATCCAAGTATGAGGTGTTCCGGAAGGTGTCAGAACACGCGAACGCAGCGATGCTTCACTTCTATTCGCCCACTCATTGCGATGTCGCCATTAAGACATATCTTGTAATTTGTTCTTTGATTTCAAATATATTTTGAAAACTAATTGTTTTGTTCCCAGACTTGGCTCAAGAGTTATGCGAACCTGTTTTCCGCGCCCTGTCGTAAGTGCGGGTCTCGTCTGCAGAACTTTATGCCCCCGACGTGGAGGGATGTCCGCCTTTTTGAGGCATATCACGAACAGTGTCGACCATAAAAACATCATTTTATTGTCATTTCAATCAATTATTGTATAGTTTTCTATAATTTTAAATCAAATAAAAATTTTGTCAATAGTTTAAAGAATATGTCATTTTTCAAATAAATTGAAGAATTTGTGTTTCATTTGTATTGATTTCAATCTTATTTCGCGAAATAACCTTTGATTTAGTGGTGAAAATGGATCTCAACTTTGGAAGGAAAAATGATGAGGGTCAAAACTTGATACTATATTTTCAATAGATGTATAGTTCAAAAATTTGAATTTTAATGGAAAAACATATCGTTTTTCTTAGAAGATTTTAACTGCTTTTGAAAATATTGATCAAATTTCAACTGAAATCGCTTCAAAGTTCATCTCAAAACATATTCAACAGAATTTTATGCGAAGAGGAATAAATTCATTATAACGGTTACCGTAGGAGTTATAAACCCTTAAACATATAGTTTTACATCACTTTTAGATATTAATAAACTCTCTCTCATTCTCAACAAAACTTTTTCGTGGATATCATTCTTCGAAGTATTCTTCAGAAGTGAAAATGTCAGACAAATTATTGTTGAATTCAAGTCTTTTAATGAAAATTAATCAGAATTTGTATTCAATTCATAAAAAGTTTTTTAATTCTGTGAATAGTATTTCGAATTTGAAAAGTGAGTCAATAAGTGATGGCATTAAAGAGTGTCGAATAAGTTTGAAAAGAGTTGACATCAGAAATAGTTATTTTGTGTGTCTTTCGTCTAAATGTCTATTTGTTTGTCACTCCAGAAGTGATTTGGAAACTCATAAACAAATTCATTCAATAGAGAGAAAAGACAGGGTTTGTGAGAATGAGTTCAATCTAATAAGTGATTTGAAAGTTAATAATTGTGAACATATTATCAGAAAAAAATTGAATGAATACAAATGTTTTTGGCCTAAATGTCAATACAAAACAGATATTAAATCAAATCTCGAAAGACATGAATTGATTCATAAAAATGAGAGACAATTCAAATGTCATGAATGTAATCAACACTTCAATCAATTGAGTGGATTAATTCATCACAAATTAATTCATTCAAATGAACGCAAATACAAATGCAATGAATGTAATAAATGTTTTAAACGAATATCTTATTTGAAAAATCATCGTTTGATTCATTCAAATGAAAAACAATTTGTTTGCGATTGGAGTCAATGCGGGAAACGATTTAAAACTAAATCACATCTAATTAGTCACAAAAGAGTCGTCCATTTGAAGGAAAGAAAGTTTGAATGCAATGAATGCCAAAACAAATTCTTCAGTAAAAATAATCTCAAAATTCATAAACGAATACATTCGGGAGAAAAGCCTTATATTTGTGACCACAAGAATTGCGGCAAAAGATTCACTCAAAAACCACACCTCAATGATCACAAACGTAGCGTTCATTTAAAAGAAAGAAAATTTAAATGCGATTCAAATAACTGCAAGATGAAATTCTTCTATAAAAAACAATTGAATATACATAAACAAGTACATTCTGGAAAAAAGCTATTTTCTTGTGACCACAAGGATTGCAGAAAATATTTTGCTTATAAATCAAATTTAGAAAGACATATAAAAACCCATTTGGGGTAAATTTGAAAGTATTTGAACAAGCTCAGATTTTCGAGTTGACAAAAAATGAGTAACTAACCGAATTGAATGTAATTCTAATTAAGATTTAACACAATTTTTGAATTATCAAATAAAAAGCTTGAATTAAACTAGATCATTCAATTTATCAAATGTATAATATAACCTAGATGGCCTTTGCAAATTTCATTTAAAGACTTTGCAAATATGAATTAAATTCAATTGAAATTCAATTAAATTAAGAATTTAAATGAGCTAGGTAAATAGTTGGCCATATTTCAAATTGAATGAAAATATTCGAGAAATCTATAGGTATTGAAGTACTTTGAACTTTAAAGAATAAGGTCTCTTCAGAACATATGGTTTTCTTTCTTAAGAAATTTATATTATCAGAAAAATGATCAAGTTTCAAATGAAATAGTTTCAAAGTTCGCCACAATTCTGTTGAACACAATTTTATGCGGAGAGGAATAAAGTCATTCCAAGTTATAAACCCATAAACATAGCCTTACGGTAAGGGCCTTACCTTCGTTTTCAATCTGTAACACTTTCTGAGTCTCTTAAAAACTTTTTCGTTGATATCGTTCACCAGAAGTGAAAATGTCTGACAAATTATTGTTGAGTTCAAGTCTTTTAATGAAAATTAATCAGAATTTGTATTCAATTCATAAAAAGTTTTTTAATTCTGTGAATAGTATTT
>JAQIXV010000647.1:0-22784 GCA_034700625.1 Tectocepheus velatus
TCGGTCTAAATTCGATGTTTTTCGACTAAATTATGCTTAAATTGTCCTAAATTTGGTTTAAATCAAGTTTTTTCGGCAAAATTACTGAAAAATGGCGGAAAAAATGGCCGCCGCGCTTGGCGCGGCAGCCATTTTGTCATTTTTTTGCCTCGATCTCAGGGGGGGGGGAATTTTCAGAATTTTTTCCGTCAGGGGGGAAAGGGCTATTCCCCCCCTTGGCCATGTATGAAATAGAGGTTCATATAATACTATACGTTTTGAAATTTGTGTTCACTGTTCACAATAGCAAGGATGTTCACTATATCAAATACGCTTCCTATGGAAAATCATTTGCGACTGACTTTTTGTTCAATATACCCAGGATGTTCATGATATTAAGTGTTCACTTTAGCAAATTTCGACTGTAATTATTTTTCATTCACAATATCTATGACTTGTTTTTTGAGAAAAATAACCCTTCATAAATTAAATTTCAATTAAAAGTTTGTAACATACTCGTGAGAGATTTTTACGATATATGCGAACTTTTAATTCAACATCCATGCTTGCTCAGTTTGAGTATGAAATAATATTGAAAAATAAGACATAAGAATAATGTTCAAGGCCTATCTGATCCAATTGTGACTCGGATTTGAATAGATTGATAATTATCTTAAAGATTAGATCCCAATGAATAACTTTGCTCTGGTCACATTCCCGAAACTCTTTGAATTTTTGATCTAGGTGGCGTCAAAATTGAGAAATTCCCATAGAGTTCTAATACGGTCTTATCATAGTAAAAGTGTTACATAATTAATTTTTTAATAGGTCAAATTGAAGTTTGCATTTAGAATTTTTCATCCAATAAAACAATAAACTGCAACAAAAGTTAGAATTCCTTCACAATATTACAACAAATCTGCAAGGTGACATTGGGTTGATTATTGTTCAGATTTTATGGGTTGAAATATCAATTTATTCTCTCTTTTATAATTGAATTACGTCATAATAATCAAGCACGTTTGCCTACATCTATTTACATTGATTGATTACCTTCATTTGTAAATCCCAAATGAAAATAACCTTTCACTATTTTATATTGAAATGAAATGTTTTAATAAGTACTTTATCATTAATCTAGAACACTATTAAATCAAAATGTTTAACGTGAAATTACAAAACATAATACATGTGTATTTCAATAAAATAATTTAAACAAGGTAATTGAATATTTTATTACTCAACTTGATTCAAAAAATTATATCATAAGAAAATAGTTTTTAAAACGAGTGTCTATAAAAAATGAGCAAGATTAATTAGACTGCGGGGAAGGAAGACAGTAGTTCCAGGACCGGGGGTGCAAACGATTTAGTCCTTCTCTGGTTCTTCTTCTTCTTGGGTGAGGGTCCTTTAGAAAGGTCAGCACCAAGAAACAAATTTGATAAATCAATATTTCAAAGAATCATTATTGATAATACTGACCAAGACTGTCGCACTTATCAGATCCCTCGACATAGTCACCGCATATGAGGTCCACGACATTACCCATTATTCCTCTGACGAGATCACTAACGGATTCCACGTTTTTCTCGTTACACTTATCAGCTTTAGTCAACTTATTCTCAAAACAGGTGAATATCCTCGCGTAGTCACTAGGTAACATTCAAAATTTTAAAAAAATTCAAAATTAAATTAACTAGAGCGAAGAAATCAGATAATTTCAGCAAGTTGACATTACAAATAAGTTTAAAGATATTTTTGAGACAATTCATAATTATAATAATATGTCAAATTATTATCCAAATTACCATGCTTCAAAAGTAATTTAAGGTAATTAAGTAAAATTAAAATTATTGACCTAAACTTTACAGCTTCATAAAAAATTAGGTAATAAACCAGGTAAATAGGCTTGTTTAATGTGACATACCAACACAGATGTGGTATCTTCTTGTTGTCCACCGCGTTTTTAGCGCCCAGAATGCCGTCAATCATATTAGTGTAACACTTGGTGACGATTGGGTCGTTTTTGTTAATACATGGGACGGCCTCCAATAGTTCAGTCAATTTCTGTGAGTCTCTCTTACAGTACTGTTTGATGGCGTTCTTCACGGCGTATATCAAAACACCGAACACTTGTTTACTCAGATCTTTGAAACATTTGGTTTTGTATTTTTCCATATCTCGGACATAGGCCTCGCTCTCACTGAAAAAAGTTTTCAAGTTGAAAAAAAACCCAAAATTAATCTTGGTATTTTATCAACTTACTCGCACCACTGCTTAAGTGGGGCCCCTTTGCTCGACGGCAGCTGACGGCCAGCGTTGGCTATGCTTAGCAATTTGGCCATGGTTAAATCGAACTTTCGCATACCCTTCTCATTGCACTCCTGGCCATTTGAATTCTGGGCCAAAAGGCCTAAGAATAGTATTACAGCGAAGAACAGCATAACTTGACTCTTAACCGATGGGTAATCCTTGACTTCAAAGACTGAGGGAACGCTTTCACTGATCACAAGATTTAAAGTAAAGGTTTGTTTTCTTAGACATCGTTTCTGACATACAGTCGAACCTCTTTTAGTCGAATATCGATATAGTCTTCGATTAGTGTTTGAAAAAGATTTTTAACAATTTTTACTGAAAACGGATTTCATTGTATTTAATGACTGTTTTTTCTGACAGTAATTACTCTTTAAGTGGTCTTTAAATTGATTTTTCAGATAATAACAAGAATTTTATGACATTTCTATGAATCAGACAAATGTTTGTAAAATTATAGCCTTTTATTAGAATTGAAAATAAAAAACAGACTTTCATTGAGTGAAGACTCAGTCCTTTGACAACAAAAGTCATTGAAAACAATTTGTATTGAATTTCAAGTTCAAGATTTCTGAGCAAAAAACTTGATGGATGAGTTTGAGAGTGAGACAATGAATTTCAGTTTTCAATATTTATTTTATTCTTAAATTTAATTGAATAAAACATTTGAAACAATGATTATATAATTTTCATTAAAACAATTCAATAAATTTATTTGATCTTGTTCAACTTCTTCAGGAGGGACACCTGAATTGTTGTTTGGGGGGAGTGTTAGGACTTTGGATCTCACCATTTGGGTCTCCCATTTGGGAACTTCAATCTGGCCATCATCCTGTTCAACAGGATTTGATTTGACCAAGATTACTTGAATTTCAAGTGCGACAGCGATAAGAACAAGAACGGATTGCTTCATTTTCTGGTGTTTCCTTATCCTCTTAAATAATGAACAATTTGCAAAATATACTAGATAAACTGGATGAACACAACTTTATAATAACAAATATTTCAAATAAAAATTACCAAAAATAAAAAATTTCAAAAATCAAGGTCAATGCACTTTAAATAATTTTATTAATATAAGATCAAACAAATCATTTAATGTTTTTAAATTTAATTAAGATATTAAAAGATTTATTCATTTGATTCGTCGCCAATGAACTAGGTCACCTGTAGAACGCTTCCTTCTTTCTTCTTGCTTCTCTCCCTCTTCCTGTTTTTCTTCCCCCTCTTCCTGTTTTTCTTCCCCCTCTTTCTGTTTTTCTTCCCCCTCTTCCTGTTTTTCTTCCCCCTCTTCCTGTTTTTCTTCCCCCTCTTCCTGTTTTTCTTCCCCCTCTTCCTGTTCTTTATCCCCCTCTTCCTCTTCTTCTTTTCCTTCCTCCTCCTCCTCCTCCCCCTCATCCTCATTATCACCCCGTTGACAACATTGCCCTTGGTCTCCTTTGGGACCGGGCGGACCCACTTGTCCGTGATGTCCAGTTGGACCGGTAGCTCCTGCAGGACCCGACGGTCCGGTGCTTCCAGGTTCTCCATTGCAGCCTTTCTCTCCGGTAGCACCAGGAACACCCGTTGCTCCAGTCCGTCCTGGTAATCCGTTAAGCCCAGGCTCTCCCTGAGGCCCTTGAGGTCCACAGGGGCCGGTTTCTCCATCATTGCCAGGTATACCTGGTTCGCCCTGAATTCCTTGTTCTCCTCGTTCTCCTCGTCCTCCTCGTTCTCCTTGGTCACCTTTTGGCCCCTCATCGCCCTGAGGACCTGGCTCACCTGGAGGACCACTTTCACCAGTAGAACCTTGTTGGCCGGGATGCCCTGTGTCTCCTTTAAGGCCTGGTGCCCCTGGCGTTCCCGGATCACCCTTATGGCCAGGCGTACCTGAATCTCCTTTGTCGCCTTTCAGTGGCCGCTCGCATGGTGATGGAGGTCCTGGCGGTCCCGGAGGTCCTGGTGGTCCTGGCGGGCAAACCGGACAGACTGGACACTGGCATTGACCGGTTGGTGAACTCTCTGAGTCTCCGCAATCTGGACCATAGCACGGCTTGTCTGCCCCTGTCTTTCCACCCTCAGCATCGAACTCGAACAGCGTTAATATTAACAAGATAAAAATCTGTGGCGAGACTCTCATTATCATAAAAATTGTTGAAATTAATTCTGAAAATGTTCTAATTTTATGTAGAGCTAGGGTTTAAATATGAGAATTGATGTTTTTAACAGTTTTAATAATTAAATGAGCTAGTATTATACAAAATCCAAATTCGTTGCATTTTGTTGCGTTGAAAAATTTGATTTATCACCAAACTGACAAATCCACGTATACCTTGGACAATTTATTATCAATTTTGACCTCTTTTTAAAATTATTAATAGCTTTAAATAATCTCTGAAAGCTATTAATTTAATCTAGAAACAAATAATCGAGTGCTTTCAGAGTAATTTAATATTGAAAAACGGCTCTAAAAATGTGTTGAAGAACAGAAAATAATTGGTATTATAATAATTTTATTTTTCATTCAATCGGAATAATGCCAAGATTCACGTAATCGGGTAACTCGAGGATAGGTTGAGCAAGGTAGCCAATATCAGTTTTTGGTGCCATCTTGATTAATTTCAATAAGAACTTCGAGGCAAACCCATAACTCAAATTTGAGTTATCTGGCACAATTTTATCATGTTTATCTTTGTTGACATTTGATGATAAATCGTTGTAAGTGAGCTTGCCAATTTTATCACGTGAAGGAAATTCATTGTGATTGCCATCTACCATGATCATGTTATCCGAATCGATCAGCTTTCGATGAAATTGAGAATAAATTTCAACGAAATTCAATAACAATAATAATAAAAGTGTGACGATGGTCATTTTAACTGAAAAATATAACAATTTTAATTGATTGAGCAAGCTGTAAGTTATAAATGAAAAATAAAATACACTAAGAAATAAAAACGATCAAAATTACCTTGTTGTGTGTGGTTTATATTAATCTTTTTTGGAATTTGAATAAAATCTAGCTAGTAATATATTTTTACGGAGAAAAGTTGACCTGAGCTGACATTTTGTTTATTTGAATTATATTTATCACAATTTTTTAAATGCGCACAAAAAACCTGAAAAACACTTTTCAATCAAATTTATTGAAAACATCTTTCTATTGAAAAACCGGAAAAAACTGAATCAATAGCCCAAAGGTTTTTGACACTTAATAAGAAGAAAACTATATCCTAGACAAAATAATCTTTCTATCAGATTTTATCAGATACCTTTAAGTTTTTTCAAATAAATTACAGACTCTTAACATTTTATCTCAATCAATTTATCTAATCAAACAGTTTTTTTTAACTTTTTTCATCTTGATAATTACTTTAACTTATTCTTTCAAATTTAGAGAGAGAGAGAGAGAGAGAGAGAGAGAGAGAGAGAGAGAGAGAGAGAGAGAAATGATATGTAGTATTAAGAATCAAACAATT
Organism: Tectocepheus velatus; assembly: GCA_034700625.1. NCBI lineage: Eukaryota > Metazoa > Arthropoda > Arachnida > Sarcoptiformes > Tectocepheidae > Tectocepheus > Tectocepheus velatus. Next base: position 5,751 of record JAQIXV010000647.1, read on the forward strand.
TAAGGAAAAATTGATTTAACCTTCAAATAGGTATTCAAAGAGAGATTCAATAATTGAATATCGAAACGGACTGTAAAGGCATAGAATAAGAGCTTAAAAAGTAATAAAATTATTTTCAATTGAAAAGTGATATCATTTTACTCTGGCCTTCAATTCAATTGATTTGAGAAAATTGAAATTCAAACCCCAATACTAAGACCAAAATATTCATGGTAATAATTATTGAGTGAAGAGCAGTAATAAAGATAATTATTAATTTTGTTTTTGGATTTTTCACTCACAATGGGCGTGACTAATGAATCATTAGTAATAATCTAAATATAATTTGAACTAGCAAATAAAACAGACACCGCAGTCTTGGAGAGGGATAAATCTGCAATCCTTTTGTAATGATAGCACAGGTTTTGAACAATAGTTTCATTAGATTTAAACTTATTTACAGTTTTTTACGAATAAATTAAAAAAATTTTGTTTTAAAATGTTTTTAAAATTGATATTATTTTCGACGATTTCATTACATTTCGTCGCTTTTTCTTCGGCTCAGAAATGCGACGCCTCTGGACTCCGTCGCCTGGACTCGACATTTGCGAGGTTAATGGTCCTAGGTGCTTCGGGAAGGTCCTTTCCGGAAGATAAACAAGCTCAGTTGAAGAAGTTTTGCAAGTAATTGAAAAATTTCTTTAAACTCCACAATAAATTGTAACCTTGCTAAAATCTGTACTCCAGCCAAACTGGCGATTTTCTCCAAGATATTGATAAATACAAGAGTAAATGTATGGAACAAATGCCAAAACAAGTGACGGGTGTTATTGTCTATTCGGTGCGGAACGCCATAAACCAGTACTGCAAACGAGACTCAAGGAAACTGACCGAGCTCGTATCGAGCGCCAAGTGCGCCAACAAGGCCAAACCTGAGTTTGACCACTGCTACTCAAACTTAATAGATGCTTTCCAGGGGGCGACAAATGCCAAAGACAAGTATAAAATTCCACATACTTGCTGGTCAGTACATTTGTGCATAGGGTTTGAATTTATCAATTGTGACCATGTTCCTTTCAGCGAATATTTTAGATTCTTTGAGTGCCTTAAGGACAGGCCTCTGAAGAACAAGAACTGCAACGAAAAACAGGTGGAAATTGTCTCAAACTTTATTCGAGAAATATTTGGTAATGTTGTGGATCTGATTTGTGGTGACTATGTTGAAGGTTCAGACAAGTGCGAAACCCTTGGTAAGTTTAAATATCAACTAATTTATTCCATTATACCATGACCATATTCATTTCAATAGCGCCCACACCCAAGAAAAAGAAGAGCCAGAGGAGGACCAAGTCATTTATGCTTCCTCTTATTGATAACCTTGCTTCTCTGCCTGATGCCTGATTGGTTTCGACTCATGATTAATTGAATTTTTTCTTAAATACATCTTGTTACTCATCTGTTGAATTTTCAATTGAAATTATTTATGGTTTGAATAAAAGTTTTATTTTACTATTAAAATGAAAAATCTTACGAAAAGAAATTGAGAGGAATTCCCCTCACAATTCGGTGTCACTGGACTGGGCTATCGCTGGATAACATCTCTTTCATAGGAATGTTGTTCTCAAACATTGGTATTAAATGAATTTAAAATTGATAACAAAACTGAGCTATAAATAGATTTCATATAAAATAATAGGAAAACTAGTTTTGAGCAAGGTTCAAAGTTAATGGGGTACTGACCCATTCACTTACATCCATAGCCAGGAGAAGACATTTCGCTTTCACTCGTCTATTGCCTCGAAACTAAAGACTATTAAAAAGTGATTTTATTTTAAAAAACATTTGAATAAAAAAAGTCTTAAATTTTATTCTTCGAAATGATTTCAAAAATAATAGTTTTTATATCCCTTTCCTTTAATTTGATCGACATTTCTGTTGGACAACAGTGCGATACGAGTGGTCTCCGAAGGTTTGACACGAATTTTGCTAAACTGTTGACTCTGGGCTCATCTGGAAGGCAATTCCCTGAAAATAAGCAAGATCAATTGAAAAAATATTGCAAGTAAGTGATCTAGATAAGACACCAAATTTTTTACTCCAGGCTTTTATAAGAAAAGATGTGTTACTAAAATTTTAAATTATAATGAAATTACAGCTTATTACAATAAAAATTGAATTAGGATCAATTTCAAAATCTATTAAATTCTTATGATCAAATTGCTTACAACCATGATGAAAAATGTTTCAAATATTTTATGAATAAAAATTTATTTTAAAAAATTCCAAATTTTCTTCGAACGCATTTGAAATTTCAAGCAATAATCAATCATTATTATCATGGTTATTTTCAATAAAAATCATTAGCCAGAGCTTTGAATACATCCAAGAGATCGACAAATATAGGAACAGATGTTTGAAACAAATGTCGAAACAAGTGACAGGAGTTGTCGTCTATTCCGTTAAGAACGCAATCAATCAGTACTGCAAAAGAGACTCTAAGAAATTGAACGAGCTCATTACCAGCTTCACCTGTGCTAATAGAGCCAAGCTCGAATTCGACCAGTGCTACACAAACTTGATCGACGCCTACCAGGGTATCATCAATGCCGATGAAAAGAAACGCATTCCACACATATGTTGGTAAGAAAGTTATATTTTTGAAAAGAGAGCAAGCTTATTTTCATGAATTTTACAGCGAATACTACAAATTGTTTGGTTGTCTGAAGGAGAGGGCGTCTAAGAAAAATGACTGCACTGAAGGAAAGGTGGAGACGGCATCCAATTTCATAAAAGAACTGTTCGCTAACGTAAATGACATGATCTGTACTGACTATGTCGAGGGCTCCGATAAATGTGATAATCTTGGTAAATTTTATTTTTTTTAAATCAAAACAAATCTTGCTAAAATTAATTTCAAAACTATAGGTCCACCCGCGAAAAAGAAGCGAGGTCAGAGGCGTTCTAAATCATTCATGCTACCCCTGATGGACATCTTATCATCTTTGCCTGAACTTTGAGCAAGGTCGTCTCGCTTGCATTGTTTTATTACCTCTACTTTGTTTTACCTCTACTTTGCTTGATCAAAAAATTTTGTCTAAATAATTTTGATGGATCACTTTAAAATTATATTGAATATTTGTAAAACGCATTATCATTATCCTTGACATTCAAAATACTCACTGAATTACGTAATCGATTAAAAAGTCTGAATTTGTTTTCTTTTTGTCAATGAATTGGAAAAATAATAAACAAATTAATTATTTTACAGACTTTTCATAGACTTGTTATTCAGGCAATAATATGAGAAAATTTGATTTTCAATACAAACTGTAATTTCAATTAAACAAAATTAGTATTACTTAAAATTTCGAACAAACTATTATTTCTTCTCCATTTTCATATGATTATGGTTATCATGTAACTTTATAGTTTTTTATGGTATTTAATGAAATAGATGTCAATGAACTCAACTTTAACTCAGTTAAATGACCTTGATACAACAATCTTTTATTGATCTCAATGACCATACATTCCTTTTTTGGCCGAACCCTCAACTCGTGTCAAAACTCTTAGACATTTTTCATGAGATTAAAAGTCGCCTAAAAATACTTGTTTTGCGAGAATACGTGTAATCCATGTCATCCCAAATGTCATCAAATCTAAACTAAAACCTAAAAATTCAATTCATTCGAAAAAATCGTTTCAATGTTGTTGTCATTAATTCCCATTAAATCCTATTTAATAAAATGAAATTTTACACAATCACCTTGCTTATTTTCACTATTCGAACATGTTTGGCCCAGGAGTGCAATGACTCGGGTTGGAAAAAATTCGACGCAACGGTCGCCAAACTCATGACTATCGGTAACTCTGGGAGAAGATTCCCAGAGAGTAAGGGTCAGGATTTGAAAATATTTTGCGAGTGAGTAAATTGATACAGTTAATTCATTTATATTGATGATAGCAAACAACAATTTTTGTTCACAGTCAAATCAATTGAAATCTAAAATGATCAATGCAAAAAAATTATATTAGATTTTAATTTGTTGACAAAGTTTACAATTTTTTAATAATTAAATTTTTAAACAATTTTTTTCAGACAATCAATTGAATACATAAATGAAATTGATAAATTCAAGACAAAGTGCTTGAAAAATCTACCCAGACAAGTTACTGGCGTACTGGTATACGCAGTGAAAAGTACGATAAGGCAATATTGCAGGAAAGACTCGAAGAAATTGAACGAGCTATTAACAAGTACACCTTGCGCAAATGCAGCTAGCAATGAGGTAGAAAACAAGCTAGATCACAATTAAAAGTTATATTAATTAATCACGATCATTAATTCAGATGTCCAAGTGCTATTCAACAACGATTGACAGTATCCTTGGTGCAAAACAAGCTGTCGAGACTAAACGCATCCCACATTTGTGCTGGTAATAAGACCAAGATTACTCATGATCTATGAAAAAATGACGCTTATTCATTCGCAGCGAATATTTCAAACTTTACCCGTGCATTTTGGACAAGACTGAGAGTGTAAGTGAGTGCACACCGAAAAAGATTGAAGTTATATCAGATTTTGCAAGGACCATTTTCAATAATATCGTTGACTTGATTTGTGGCGATTACACTGAAAATTCTGATAAATGCGATAAACTTGGTGAGTTTCCAGGTCAATTCAAGTAGTAAACATTAATAAAGAGTGAAATTTATTATTTTATAAAACCTTTGATAACTCAAAAATCAGCTGAATTTATGATTAACTAATGAACAATGAAACTTTGTATCTTGGTATTTATCTTGTTAAAAATTAGAACCACCGCCGAAGAAGAGAAAGAACCAAAAAAGGACCAAATCGTTTGCCGTTCCCCTCATAGAACTGTTGGATTCCTTTCCAGAAGTTTGAGAAAACTATTAATAAGTTATTCGGAGTCCAAAAATATTTCAGTCCTTGAATTTATCTGATCTGATCGGATCTGATCTGATCTTGATTAATTGATATATTTATTCAATTCTTAATCAATTCGTAATTGAATTTAAAAATTTTCCAATAAAATACTTTTTGCCTTAAATATAAGTCTTTTGATCAGAATTTAAATAATTTCTGAAAAATTATTATCAAAAAAAACCTGTCATTAATTTTGTTGGAAAAACATTTTCATTGAATTTATTCCCAAAACTGGTTATAAATATCTTGAAAAATTCAACGAAAAAAAAAATTTTTCATTTCATTTGAAAAAATAAAATAACTTTTCGTCGAAAGACTTCACTATTTTTAGACTTTATTTTAAATCAAACAAACATTTCATTGAATTAAATGTTACTCCTCTTCAAATTCTGAGCTAAAGCGCAATGAAATTCATAGTATTTGTCACCTTGCTCTCGATAACGATCAAGTTCACTCTGGGTCAGGAGTGCGCTACCAGTGGTCTCAGGAAATTCGACTCAAATATAGCGAAACTTCTGACAATCGGTAACTCCGGCCGTAGTTTCCCCGAAAACAAAGGGAAGGAACTCATAAAGTACTGCAAGTAAGTCATCAAAACTTTGACCGAGCTTATTACCAATGTAACCAATACATTTTCCCAGTCAATCGCTAGACTACATCAGCGAAATCGAAAGCTATAAGACCCGGTGTATGACAAAAGCTGGGGGACAGGCGGCGGGTGTTCTCATATATGCTGTCAAAAGTGTAGTAAAACAGTTGTGCAAAAAGGATTCACAGAGGCTGACCAAGATCATTTCAGCAACACCTTGCGCCAATAATGGCAATGCTGAGGTAAATCAAAATTAACAAGCAAAAATCCCAGAAATTCATGAATTAATTTACCTAGATCAACAAATGTTACTCTCATTTGATTGACTCAATGCTCGGAATTCAGAATGAGCAAGATGATAAAAGGAAGATGCCATTGATGTGTTGGTTAGTTCATTAGATAACTTGAAATTTTGAATTTACCATATTATCTTATTATAATAAAGTGAGTATTATAAGCTGTTCCCGTGCGTTGAAAAGCGCCTTGCTCGTATCACTAAGTGCGACGAAACAAGTATAACCACGATTGTCGAGTTTGTCCGGGGTATTACCGGTAATCTAATCAACCTGTTCTGTGGTGAATACAACGAGGGGTCCGATAAGTGCAACAAATTAGGTACTTATTAAACTAGCCAGATCAATTAATTAAAATTTCTATTAAAAATGACCAGGATTGCCACCGAAAAAGAAAAGGAACCAGAGAAAGACAAAATCGTTTGCCGTACCAATGATTGATGTTCTCAAATCCTTTCCAGAAGTTTGATCTGGATCATGATAATTCGAATGAACTTTGTTAAATTTTGATAATAAATGTCTTGTTAAACGAAAACGTTTAGATGTTAAACCAATTATAAAATTGGTAATTCATTATTAATAATAAAATTGAAAATAAAATCTATTACAGTCTGTGACTAAGCCTTCAAATTACGTGATTCTTATACAGTGTTTGTCACCAAAAGTGATATTAATTTCAATTTTTGGGTCAAATATTAAAAAGTCATTAATCGCGTGAAAGACATGACTTTCAAACAATTATTTCGCATTTAATTCAAATTCATTAAAACTATTGTTTGAAAATAATTTTTATTAAAAATAATTTCTTTTCAAAAAATATTTTACGAAAAACTAATTTTAAACAAAAATTTAAAAAAAACAATTCAAATGAATGAAGTCTTTTGTCGCTCAGACCTAACAATGCGATCATAAATTGTGAACCCATTCCCCAATCACTGGGTTATCGTCTCAAAAGCCAAGAGGTCGACAACCAGTCATTAAATCATATATAAAATCATAAGTCAAGCGACTGTTCCCTCAAAATGCTGTTAAAACTTCTTGTGCTAACACTTCTCCTTCAAGGGATTACCTGTCGAAGTTATGGCGGGGACACTATAATCATAGGCGGTGGGGGAGGACATGGGTAAGTAAATATGAAAGTTCCTATAAAAGTAACAAGGTGATTCAATATAGGAAAGGTAGCGGCTCTATACTAATTAAAAGCGGTGGGAAGAGACGGCACGGAAAGGATTTTATTTACATCGCTGGCGGCGGTGGGGGGAAGAAAAAAGTGATCAAGGAGGTTAAGGTCATTAAAATACCCAAGTTCATCCCTATACCTGTTCAACAGAAGCCAGAGATCAAATTCGTCAAAATACCTGCAATGATGCCTGAAATGAAGGGCTGGGATGGTGGTGGTGGTGGATGGTGGTGATTCAATTTAAATGTACTTGGTGAAGGACTGGTTTATAATAGTCGAATAGTTTGATAGAAAGTCGATTAAAAATAATCATTTGAATGAAAGCCTTCAGAATCGGAAGTTCCGATCCATACTTAACTCGTTATGTTTTTTTATGTTTCAAATATTTGTTTTGTTTTTCAATATATTCACCAAAATATGTGATAATTAATTAATTCAACAAATTTTTATTTTAATCGCAGCTCTTCGTTGATAATTTTTTCTATTTTCAAAAGTATCATGATTAAATTAAATTTTCTATGTAAATAAAGATGAATAATTTTAACGCTCAAAGTTATGCTTAAGTTGTTATTACCAAGAAACGTTTATAGAAATACTAGTAATTTTCAAATTAATATTTGATTTTGAAAATGTCTTAAAGTTAATTCAAAAATTTAACTTGGCCCATATTCAATTTAACCAAAATTGCTTGATCAAATAAATTACCGTTTGTTGTCAAAACTAATCAATAAAATATCAAACAACCATGATAATTTTATTCAAAAAAAATTATTCAATCACAAATAAATACATCATTATAATGATCACACTATTTAATGATAAAGAATCAGTCAAAATGAACCATGCTCACAAATTATTTACATAAAATCAGAATTCTATCTGAACTGAGTTGTGGTATCGTCTCTCAACCCATAAACAGATCGATTGCTTTGAGAGAAGAGTGAACTCAAGGGCGCGAACTGTGAGCCCCCGTCGTATACTTCCATAGGGTAGAGGTCGTGGCACTGGACCTGTGCTGAGGCCGACGACTTGACTGACCCACAGCTACTAATGTTGTCGTCGTAATCGCCTTCGAATGGGGCTCTGGTGGCGCCTCTCAGCTGATTGGCCACCACTTCCCTGTCGTTCCAATCTATTTGACCACTGATTGACTTTGAATTGACGGCTGTTAAAGTAATGATCTTGGTTAAAGTCTATGGTTAAAGTTAATTGATGGGGACATACCTCCGTAAAACTGCTGGTGTCCGGCGAACGGCTCATTCTGTAGACTGTTCTTCAGTTTTCTATCTTTTCTTATTTGTCGCGAAATTTTCGTAAATAAATACAATTTTCTTATATATAATAATAACATAATTAATGTTGAATTCAATAGATTGGCACAAACTATGGACAGACTCGTGTCGGCGCTTCCAACTGTTCAGAGAGAGAGAATTGACGCAAGGTTAGTGATATACAAGATGAAATAACATTACATAAAAACAATTAACTTATAAGATATAATAAAAGTTGACTTGGTAAATTCATTCTTCTAAAACTCAAATTTTATGCAAGCCAAATTTTGTTCTAGTCTAAAAATAACTATTTTTATAGAAAATAGCAGCTTGCAAATTACTATTATATTATGGTTAGCTTTGACACCATTGAATTAAGAGAAGTAATTGCTAAATTCAAAACTATTATAATCTAGCAAAGTTACAGCTCACAAACAAGTTTGAAAAAACGATAATTTACCTGAAAAAATGAGCCAGCCCAACCAGATTAGAGCCGTGCTCATGGCACAGGCCATTATCCAACGGGGCTCTCGGTTCTGATCGTAGCACTTCCAGGTGAGGGCCGCGAAGAATATCGTTATTAACAATAATTGCATTACATATAGAAGTGAAACAATAATCTCTGAGTCGAACAAAACGAATGTCTTATTTGGGGAACACTTCCAGAGGCCGTCGTAGAGACCGGGGTTTGGTGTGTAACTCAATAACCAGATTGTCGTCAGAATCAGCTGAAGTAATACCAGTCCCGTCGATATGAAGACCAGTGCCAGCGGTGAGGACAGCCTCAGTGGCTGTGAATTGTTTTTTATGATCATTAATCGCCACGTATTTAGAACTTTGACTAACATTCCGCTTATTATTATCGTATAGGAGAGGGACAGACCTATTGAAACGATTGATTGAAAACTGTAATTTAGATTATAGTAAAAATTTGTTATTTATGCTCAATTTGCATGCTAAGTTATGGCCTGATAATCATGAAGGATTTTTTACGAAGTTTATTTTCAACTGATTTAGTACTAAGACAAAATTCTAATTTTTATCAAGATAATTTTAACTACAGTTGCATCCAACAGCTCATAGATATCGAAAAAAATTGAAATTTAAAGAAAAATTTTGCTATTATTAACGGCACCAGACCTTACAGTCCTTACACTAACGCCTATTACGCCTTATGAGTAATGAAATTGATTTAATTGGTTATAATTTATAATGAGACTGAATAATAGGCATTAAATAGATGAGTCAAAGTGTCATTTGTTTGATGAAAAGAAAGCACAACTTTTGATACACTTTGGACTCAATCAGACGCCTGAGTCTAACACTGAGACACATCCGCTGGTGTAACGAATTATAAAAGACTGCAACGATTCAAAAAATTTTCAATAACTTTAACTCTGGTCTGATTCCGACTCTCATGTATTATATTGAATCAAATTTTAAAATTATTAATCTTAAACCTGACTTGTTAAGATAACTTAATACGAAACCTGATAATTGGATTACGAAAAAGGTCAGTTGAGATAAATTTAATTTTTAAAAGCTGTAAATATATTTCAAGTTAAATTAAGTCAATAAATAAATTTTTTTGGTATACACATTTGGAAACACATAAGAGAAAAGAAATTTTTGAGAAATAAAAATTATCAAGAACTTTTTTCTTCAAATAAGTACCTAATCTCCTGAGAGCACAGACAGTCATCGATATCGGAATCAGGAAAACAAAATTCGTGGAAAACGCTAAGAATAGGCCAAACAGTATCTGATAGCCGAGTGCTGTCGTCCCTATCGCCAGAGGGAACACCAAAAGAAAATATATGACACAAATGAGGACAGATATCACTCCTATCCCAGACATGATCGAGGCAAACAGACTCCAGGTCCTCCTCAGCGTCACAACAATCGGAGGCATTCTATCGGTGAGGAGGAGCTGTTGACTACTGGTCTCGAACTGAGTCTCGCATTTGAGGCAATTCCTGACACAATAGGCCTTTGTTTGCGAGAATTCAGTGATTTTTTTCTTCAACTCAATTGAGTTATCCCTCGAAACGCCTATTATTTTGATGTCTTTTCCGTTTGTTTTCTTCCAAATGTTGAAACTGTAGACTGAATTTGAAATCTTGTTTTGCTTGTCCCGGATGTTTGACTCCAGCTCTGTTTGGATGTAATTCCTCAACTGATCGCGTGGATTGTCTGGACATTCGTCGATGTTATCTAGAGACTTTTTGGTTTGACATTTCTCAGTTAGGAACCGCCGCAGTCCATTTGTGATGCCTGGGTGTGTGTGCAAGGTACAAATATTAAAAAACTGTAATTTTATTCATTAAATCTTTTAAAATTAATCTTGATAGATAAATTTTTAATATTTGGCTGGTTGGTTCCACAATTTTCATCTTAATCGAGCCCCCATTTATTCTGACAAGAACATTTTTCACGGTTTCAACCTTGACAAAATTCAATTTTTCAATAAATAAATTCAAACATACCATTGACTAAACCAATTGTGTACTGAATATTATCAGAATTGATGGCATCCATATGTTCGAGGCGTTCCTCTCCTGTGCAACTGCTGTCGAACCGGGTGTCGATGACCGGGGAGTGGACTAAATGACAGCCAAACTTCTGCTGATAGTATTGATGGAACCAATTGACTGGAATCGAGTTGTGGTCAATCATCGAGAGTGAGGACAAGTATCTCAAGAAATTGGGGTCAGAATAGGACTCGAGTGTCAGCGCCAACGAGTTCTGTGGCAGACCTTTGGAAAGTGTTCTATTTAGCGACTCCTTCCAGGACTGGCCACCAATCCATATATAACTAGAATAAAATTTAAATAAAAATTATTTTATCTAGGTGAAAAATTTCTCACTTCTTCAATAGATGATCTGGAGCACTTTGAAGGATTAGGTCATTAATCTTGTTATTTCCCAAAACGACGATAACCTTTGACTCGCTTTTGTTGGTAATAAGATTGAGGTCTTTCCTGACCTCATCTCTGGTCATGTCTTCGCTGAGAGCGAACATAAAGTCGACGCAAACCTTCATTCGGTTGGACTGAACCACAAATACATTCTTCAGGTTCTCATCGGAATAAATTAGATTAACTAAAGACCACTCAAACTCTTGCAACAAATTCACGATAGTCTGGATCTCGTGCCGTCGGACGGGCGATGACTTGACAACAGCTGCGCTCTGATGAACACTGGTTTGGATTACCGGTGCTCTCAAGTGTATGATCCGGTGCTCATCGAGAATGTGCTGAACCTCTTGAGTGCTGTTCTCGTTGTACGTAATCATTGAGACCAGAGTTTTGGCGGCGATTTTGCTGTCGTCAGTGGAGGACAAGAATGATAGTAGCCTTTCCTGTGCTCTGTCTCTGTGGCCGCAGTCGTCGAACACAACGGCCCCCAACTGTATGTCCGGTAGTATTGAGTGGTTTTTGTTTACCATTTCCAGAGCGTAGTTGAAGGCCAAGAGGTTTTCAAACATTTCTGGGTTTAAAAAAAAGTCATAAATGATATTATATTTGAAATATTAAAATAAAGGTAAGTCTCATTTGCCGATTAACAAGCAAAAGTAATTTATGTAAAATTTAGAAATTCCTGATTATTTTATTACAGTTTAAAATATTGAGTTTGAAAACAATTAAATTTCAAACTAATAATTAATTTACCTTCGTCAATTTGGCCACAGTTGAGCACTTCTTGTCCGGTGCCGGTCTTATGCAACGGCATAATCGCACCGATGGTCAGCCCTCCGATGGGACTGATAGTCATCGTCGGCTGTATTGCTGTCGACTCCGCAACCAATTGATTGCAATGACTGTCAGCGCAGACGGACTTCACTTGACTTAACGGTATCTCATCTCCGGATGTGTTGTAAGCTCTGGCTTTCGTCACATTAATGTATAGCCCGTCGTGTGCTGTGAATATACCCACGTTGTGCCACACCTTTGTTATTGAATATCCAAGATAATTTAAAAATCATGCCAAGATAATTTCAATGATTCAAAACTCACGAGTGCTTTCTGGGACATAAGCCTAAGATTATGTATAAATAGCGACGATATGGCGTAACCAGACTCGGGGTCAAATACCATTTGGCGATTGTCAAAAGCTTCATCAAGATAAAAAAAAAGTAATTAGCATCAGCCAAAATAGCTAACTCATTTTAAATATATAAAGCAGAAACATTTTGATTATTAAAGTTACTGTTTTGAAATTTTTAACTTGATAATATTTTTCAATTTAAAGTTTTACCTAGAAACGACGAACTCTTGGCCATATCATAGACTATCTTGGACAGTTTCGTGTGTCTTCGGAAGTCAGGACATAACCCCTCAGGAGATTGAGGGCAGAGCGCTCTACGGGTCAGCTCAAGAGCATTGGCCAAAGCGAACATCGCATTAATGGTCTGAGAGGTGTCTCTATCTATGGCCACATCTATCGGTATATGACTGGCAATGGCTGGACTCAGGCATTGATTGCCCCTACAGTTGAACAGCACTTCCCAGTATTCGTGAAACCAGGGATTCCTTGTGTTGTTTCTAAGGCCCAAACCTGTGAAGTAAGACTTGAAGGCGGGGGACGTCTGCAGCTGTTGTCCAATAGTGATGACACCCAAAGACTGTTCGGTAAAATCAGGAAAAACCTCTTTGCCTTCAATAGATATCCACTGAATGTCTCCGATCTTCAGCTGTTGTTCTTGCGGTAAGTTTTTGTTCTCTTGAAAGAGACGTCGGATTTGTTCGTTGGAGAGAAGGAGGACAACCACTTTCGACCCGTTCTTTGCGTTTCTTTTGATTCGATTTATAGTCGAAACGTAATTCCCATTCGAACCGATTTCCTCTTCCATCGCGTATTCTATGCCTAGTATTGTCAACAAATTGAACAACAACAATTTAGCTTTAATTTTTGAAAACTGTAATTTTACATAAAATGAATAATTGTTTTTCTTGGTAATTATTGGTGATGTCACTGATATTTTGAAATTTTGAAATAAAGTTTTATTTTTCTTTTAAATTCAATTAAATTTTGAAAACTTTTTTATTGAATGTAAACTATAAATAATTAGTAACTAAACTAGCAAAAAAGCAAGTGAGTCCTGTAAGGATGTATAATGCTTATTCCAAATTTCAATTTTTAAAGCGGATAATTTCTTGAGTTAGTTTAAGGCTTTAAAATTTCTCAACACATAATTTAGTAGTAAAAGACTGTAACTGTTGTTCTAAATTGTATTAAATACCTATAATTAAAATAATTTGAAAAACATTAATTTTGGGAATATTGGGAATGGCACATTTTTTAGTTGATCATTTTTAATGCCTACCCTGTTTATGACAGTCACTTATCAGAAATACAAATATATTTAATTTGAAAATAATAGAGTAATGCAAAAAATGAACTTTTTAAACTGACCAAGAAAGTTTGACTTGATCTTCAACTCGTGAAAGATATCGACCATCTGTGGGGACGAGTCGTATATAACTGAGACGTAGTGCCACAGAAACCGAACTAATATCGAGATAATGGCGTCCGCGTAGATGTCATTAGGAGTGGACAGCCTCAACAACAGAGGGTAGTCCTCCTTATCATTATATTTCGAGTCTCTGGACAGAGAGGCCATCGTTGTTATCTCAAAAGGGTTGGTCACATCGACCACCGCGTCAACAATTTTTGAGTTATCACCTAGATCATTTCCAAATAATTATGATAAAAATTTACCAAGCAAATTTTCGGTGCATACCATCAACAATGAAACCAACCACCGATTCGGCCGCCGGTAGGTTCGGGTGCTCTTCGCCCGCCAATGAGTTGCTGAAGAAGTTTGACACATCTCTCGCCGTCTTCTGATGGGAGGAACAGGTGTCCAGAATGATAGCCCCCAGTTCTACCCCGGGCAGAATATCTGGGTGGGCCTGGATCATGTCGTATGCCCAGAGGAAAGCTTCAACGTGTTGTATGCCATGCATAGCGTCTATTGGTCCGCATTGGAGGGGGTTTTTAGGGGACGACTGATGAATGTTAAGACTTGCGCCAAACACAAGACTGTCCCGACTCTCGATGTATAGAAATTCCGGTGAATTAGAATAAAATCTTTTGTGACGCCCGTAAACGGGGTAGTCATGGCGGAGGTTCCCCAAGGAGTTGACGATCTGCAACGTTTCAAATATAAAACAAATTTAATTTCAATTTTGATATTTCAATCACCTATTAATAAAATAATATTCATTTTGAATTAGATTACAGCTTATTATTTATTTTATTCAAGTAGAGAATTTTGTGATAGAGATATTGTTCTTTCCTTCATTATCACGATATATAAAATTGAACATTTTAAAATTGATAAGTATTAATTAACCTTGTGATAAAATCATTTATTGACAATACCAGCCAATTATCAATAATCTATTATTTAGTGTATTATTAATGAGATTTTATGAATAATTTACAGTTTGAGTAAAAACTATTGATTTCCGAAAAAATTAACAATATTAGAATAACCTATCAAGCAATACTTGTTATATCTAGGTCATTTTAATCATTCTGTTCAGCACCTTGAATCATTTAATTAGCATAACTATTTTAACTTTTCTGAAAAGTTGAAATTTAAAATAAACTAGTATCTATCAAGATTAAAATCATTTATATTCAAAAATTTTCTCGAGTGGAAAATCATCAACAAATGCAATTGAAAATTGATGATATATTTTCTCACATTGTATCATGGTAACAAATATTCAAAGAAAGAAATAATCCAAAAATTAAATGGTTTTAAAAGACTTAATTCGTTAAATAATTAAAGAAAAAAATTACAGTTTTTTCAAAAATAATTTTCAAATGATTTAACGTAAAAACTAATCACTTAATCGGTGAAAACACATCATTCTTGAACTGATTCAGGGGAATACCTAGTTAACCTTGGATCGCGACAAAAACAGCATCCAGATCAGTGACAAAAGAAAAAGTTTCAAGTTTGTTTTTCTACTTTACAAACCGCAGGCAAATCAATAAAACAAAAACTCAATTAAATAGAAATTTCTTAATAACTAAAAAACGTTTTAATCGGTTTTAGGATTAAACAAAAAATTTTAATAAAATTAATTAGTTTTTGAATATTCAACACAAAATCAAACTCAAGTTTAGTTTGAAAATCACTCAATCAATATTTAATCTATCCTTGCCCATTTGCCAAATTAGAATATCAGTTAATTTCGGAAAAATTAATAATTAATTGAGATTTTAATCTTTGAAAATAAGGATTTTTCAAAAGAAAAAACTTTGTTTTTTGTCGAATTGATCAAGTTCACGCCCTTATTTGTCAGATATTATTACCAACATCACAATTAGGCAATCTTGAAATATATTAAAAAATCAAGTTCACTTCAAAAAACAATCCTCTTCAAAAACAATACACCACTTTATATTTACCAAG
Organism: Tectocepheus velatus; assembly: GCA_034700625.1. Classification (NCBI taxonomy): domain Eukaryota; kingdom Metazoa; phylum Arthropoda; class Arachnida; order Sarcoptiformes; family Tectocepheidae; genus Tectocepheus; species Tectocepheus velatus. The sequence goes on from JAQIXV010000647.1 coordinate 21,446, forward strand.
AACAAGCTAGAAACACCGTGGGAAGTCTAATGTATAAAAGAGCAGTAAATGATTTATTGTCAATAATTAGGTTTAATTGGATCCGATGTCAAACAATTTTTTTGCACAAACTGAAGGCCAAGAACAACAAAAAGTAATTTAAAGGACAGGCCTTCAACCCCTGCCTTTAATGTATAATAATATGAGAGGTAGACGTTGAGGACCTCTACGTTGACAGTCATTGACAAAGTCGACCACAATTTAGGAGTCACTCTGAAAAACAGTATATAAGGAGAGGAATAGTCACCGAACAGTATCACAAAATTCAAAGCTCTTGTTCTTTCAGCTCTTTGGTAACCACTACTCAACAACTCTTTCAACGATGAAATTCTTGGTCGCATTCGCACTCTTGGCTCTCGTGGCCGTCACTTACGCCAACTCGTGGAGAGGAAATGACCGTGGTGATAACGGCAACCGAGGTGGTTGGTCCAGCGGATACGGTCGTGGAGACGACAATGGAGATGATGGAAAGGGCAGACGATTGATCTTGGTCAGCGTGAGGAGTGACGATAACGGTTATGGTGGTAATAGAGGTGGTTATGGTAGTGGTAGTGGTAGTGGTTGGAACCGAGGGGGTGATGACAACGGATACGGCCGTTCTTCGGGATATGGCGATAGCGGTCGGGGCCGAGGATGGGGTCGAGACAACAGCAGAGATAACGGAAAGAGATGGTAAAAACTGCTGCAAAGGAATGGCGCGAAAGACCCGTTCCAGTCAACTGATCGGCACTCGATTTGAGTATTAATAATAATTTTAAACATTTTTCAAAATTTTTCTAAGTTTTCGCCTAAAATGAGATTTTGCTAAAAAGAATGTAATTTAAATAAATTTAAATAAATTTAAAAAGTTATTATCTTGTGGAAAGTTCATTAATTTGTCTGGGTATTGAAATACATATTAATAAAGCGTGTGAAAATAAGCAGAATCTAGTATATTCCTTTTGAAATTTATTCACTAGATTAGAAATTAATGAATTTTCGGAATTATATTAAGTTTTCAGACATTCATTGCTTGAAATGCATTTTTGCCTAAAAAACTAAAATTAAAAAAAATTCAAATAAACTTATTGTGTTCTGAAACATTTGATATTTTTGACCAAGAAACTTTAGGAACTTGAAAAAAATCATACTTCTTGGCAAAATAATTATACATGGTAAGGCTTAATTTCATTAAAACCTTAATTTTCATCAGAAAATTATGAAATCAATTTCAAAACAAACAATCAGTTAATCAATAAATCAATTTATTTCGACATAATTTTGTGAAATCGATATCCAGTATCGAAATCAGTTGAAAAAT
>JAQIXV010000648.1:0-22763 GCA_034700625.1 Tectocepheus velatus
GAATATGGTGTGAGTTATCTTATTGTAGATCTTTTTGCAGCACAAAAACGTCTTATAGATTAGCATTGCTTTGGGGGGGAGAGACAAGGGGTTAGAATTTTATGTGTCATTTGAAATACTGTTTGAAATTCAAATAAATCAATGTTTTATGGATTCGTTTATTTGTTTTATTCAGTGATTTATTGATTGAATGTTTGGTTTTGAGTTCAAATAATTTGCAGTGAATTATGTCTTCAATCGTATAATTAGTTTCGAGTTTTTCTTCTCTTCAATGAATTATTTCATAGATTTTAATCATTTGTCGGAAGATTTTCTTATCTATTCTCTCGAAAGGCATTAAAAGTCTCATATATTTTGATAATTAATTAGACCTTTTCATAAAAGATGAGAGAAAATGTTATTCAAATTAAAATTAACGAGGTTATTTCACCCGATGGCATTGATTCAGGACAGGTCAAAAAGGTATAGCACTAAATAATTCAAATATTTATATATAATCTAGATCATTCTCTAAGATAAACTCTTAATTGAAATTATTTGAATTTCAAACTTAATAATCAGTTGAACTGTTCGAAAAATTACCTTGGCCATTGAAGAAGATGAATCCGGTGAGCATGAGGAAGGCGTGCAAGTTAAACATCTTGCTGCGATCGTTTTGCCAGGCAAAGCCCTTGTCAAATTTGAGGAACCAATAGAGCAGCATCAGGACAGCCCCCCAGAGGCCTATCTGTGCGAAACACCAGAGAAGGCCGAAGAAGAATCGCGAAACCGCCGACACCTCCACCTCTTCGTCACTACTGGTGCTCGTCTTCACGTAATCCTTGGGTCGGTTCGAGTGATTCATTGCGTGATTGTTATGCTGTGGCGACTGGTGATGACTTATGTGGTGTTCCCGATGGCCAGACTCGTGATGTTGGCGACGACTAGAGTGGAAAGGTTTCGAAAAATATGAGAAAAATTAGTAAACATTTAATTAAAATTCTTGAAAAACATTTGAGAACTTCTATCTTAGTATTAGATAAGGAAAAGTTGCCATGATCATTCAACATGTTAATCAATTTGTTACAATTTTTACTTTGATTAGAAATCGTGCTTGATAATTATTGCCATTGAAATATCAATTAATTATAAATAGAAAACAATTTCAAAGTTATTAATCATTTCATTTGAAAAGAGATATTAAAAAATAAATTTAATGTTTTTCCCCAAAAATCTGTTGTTTAAGGGAAAGGCTTCACAAAGAGCTCAGAATACGATTTTTGAATAAATGGTTTTTTCTCACACTTTGTTTGGTTACCAATAAAATTGGGTTTCATTTGAAGTAAAGACAATTTTCGTTATTTGTTTTTCACACTTGAATTGAAATTCAGTTCAAATTCATTAATAAAAAAAGCACAACCTCTCTCTCTCACTTCGGGCACAGGCTCTTAAGCACAGCACAGGTTAGGAAAATTGGTTACAAAACAATAGACTATAAACTCGAAAACAAAACACTTAAAAAAAGTTTTTATATTTAGATTTGAATTAATTTTTTTGTTTCTTTTGATTTGTTTTTCGGACTTTAATTACGATTTAAATCGATTTCTGACTATTGACTGACTTTTTGAAAGTCAAACACAATTTCAAAAGTAGTGATCAATTTTGAAGCTCACAGAAGAGGACAGACCTCTGAGGTTTGCAATCAAAGAGGAACTGATTGTATGACTGTTTAGATAACATTCACAGGTTTTTGAGGACTGAAAGGAGGGAAAGACTACCTGTTCTTCTCACTCAACTGTCAGTCCTCTCTGTGAGTGTTTTATAACTGAAATGTAAAATATTTGTATAATTATTGGGGTTTTGGAAACATTTTATGATAATTAAACGATCAAACAGTTTGACCCGGGGTCAAACGGTACGTAACACAAGTTTTGATAGATAAACTGATAAAATCATTAATCAAATTATCTGTAATTTAGGGAGATTAGCTAGGCACGTTTAATACATAATTCAAAATGGGGTAGGTTAGTTTTCTTGCTGGAATTTAAGATTGACTTGATAATTTGAAGTCTTTGAAATGATTTTTTGATGTGTCTTTAAATGTCATTGACGTACTGATTGGCTCAGGGTATTAAAGGCTCGGCACCGACCGAATTGAATTGAAAACCCCCCAAAGGAACTATTGATTGAAAGGAACGGCTATTAAATTATGTAAATCCCTATTATTAAATACACATACAATCTATAGATTATACAGTATTTGCAAGTTTAAAAACTACTGGATTTCTGGTCAGACCCTCTCATCTGTTCCTATTTTCCGTGACATTGAACTTGAATTTAGAGATTTTTCCTGAATTTTGATGAAAATTGTGTGAAAATGAAAACACAGAATAAGTTTTTCTTTTTAGGAAATAATCTTAAAAATAGATTAGAAATAGATTTGGAAAAAGTCTTCAGAAAATTCCCATAAGATTTCTGATGACATTAATTGTCTCCAAAATTCATTGAACTATGAATTAAATCAAAAGATTTTATAATTTTTTCTTTCGGTTAGTATTTTATTTTCATTTTTAAAACAAAAACTTTTTTAGTATTAAATGTATTCAAAAACACAACTGAATAGTCATTTAAGTTAATGAAAATCAAAATTGAATTCTCATTTCGAGTTCACTGAAGAGAAATTATAATTAGTTTTTCGAGAATTACTTTTTGTGTTTAGAATCGTTTGGGAGAGAGAAGGAGAGGGAATCGGAGAGTGAGTGAGAGAGAGATTACTTTCCAAAAATATAAAACTTTTAAATTGTTTTTTAACTCTTAAGTCAAGTGTTTTGTGTCTTAAGATTCACTTTAATAAAGTGTCGGATCAGTGAATACCTGCGAAGAGTCTATTCTGTGCTAAATATCCACTGAATCTATACATCAATTATACGAATCTATGAATCTATTGACAGATGAATAATCATTTAGGAAGTGATTGAGATTTGAAAAGTCACTGATAACTGGATTCCTCTTCAGAAAGCTATCCATCAATTAATCGGAAACACTTCAATAATTCAGAGAAAATATGTAATGATTTTTGTATTTAAATGTAATTAAAATCAATTATTGATTACATCGAGTGTTTAATCAAAGGGTTTTAATCACGAAATTAAATATAGTTTTCATTTTTGTATTGATTTCGATAATTTGTTTCTAGTGTTAGCTATTAAATTAAAATTAGCCTGTAGAATTTGGAATTAATAATTGCCTTGAGCTAAAATTCAATTCAATGACTCTTTTTTATAGCGATTTATTTCCAATCGATATATAAGTTGATAGATAATTATCTTCTGTTTTTATGGGTTCGGAGGCTATCAAAAGGTTATTAAAATAGTTTTTGAAATTATTCCCAAAATTATTCATTCCTTTCCTCTAATCCTGTGCTCAGGAACTGTCTTAAGGCTGTCTCTAAAATGTATAGACCGTTAAGAATGAGATATATTCTGAGCAAATATTTTCTTGTTTTTAACGGTTAGTCCAATTCGATTAATCATGCTAGTTCACATTTGCATGCTCAAGGTAACTTTTAATCAATTGGTTTTATTATGAGATATGAAAATTTCATTCATAGATATTTTTAAATAAAGATATGATTTATCAAAATTAATGCTCAGTTTTCTTGAAAAATAAAATTCAATAAACTCTTGAATAGGAATCACTGTTTGAGTCCCTGACCTGAGCTCTTGGGCACGAAATGCGGCTCAGAATGAGTTTATAATAATAAATAATATTTGAATAAAAATTTTGTTTCAAATTAATTATCGTTTCAAACAAACTCTGAAATCATTACTATTTTTGTTATTATTTTGTATTTTGTTATTATTTTTGTTTGGAGAGAGAGAGAGAGAGAGAGAGAGAGAGAGAGAGAGAGAGAATGTTGTGAAAAGAAAAACAAACTTGATAATTATTATTGAAATGACAGTTTCAATGATAAACAAACGATAATTTGGTTTCAAATTTAATTTTGATTAATATTTTTTGAACGAAATTATATCAAAATCTTATCTCAAATTCAATCGTTATTTTCAAACCAAATGTTGAGATAATTATTGAAATTATTGGTAATATTTTTCGTGTGAATTGAAATTATATTTTTGTTTGTTTTTATGGTTAGAATTTAATTTTAGGTATAATTGGTTTCGAACCGTTTGTAAGTTAGGACTAATGGGGAATGATTTCAGATATAAAAACAAACAAAAAGTTATTCTTCGAAAACAAAAAATATAAGAAATTCTTAGAAAAATATTTTTACATTTTTATCGATTTTTGTTTTAATTATTATTTGCAATAGAAATGTCGTCTCTTTTCAAAAGCACAGAATAAAGTCGAGGAAATTCCCCTTAAATTATATGTCGTCCCATTCTCTACTGATTTTTTATCCATTGATTTATATCTAGATTTTCCTTAAAAGGAAATCAAAACATAAAAGAGTATTATTTTTTCAAAAGACCTTTCATTTGATAATCAACTCATCAATCGATTGAAACATAAAACGAAAAGAAAGGGAAAAATATTTCAAAGAAAATACATAAATGTCTTACACTAGGAGTTAATGGATGAGGTCTGAGCAGAGGTTGCTTTCAAACTGATCGGAGAGAAAATACTTTTTTTTCTCACATCAATTAAATCCAATGGAAAAATAGTAAACACTTTTTTGAATATAAATCTATTGATAGTAAGTTTCAAAACTGGCTTCAAAAACGCGATTCCCTTGTTATTGGCGGAAATGAGCTTGATCAAAATTCACTTGAAATTCAATTTTTCGATGGGAAAGGTATCCTTTTTTGTCAGACGAAGTGCAGAGCTATCCGTTCACTTGACTTCACTAAAAAACAACTGACAATTGAAACACAAGTTTTTTCAAAACATTAATTATAGACTATATTCACGTCTTTTTCAAAACAATTATTCAGTATTTTCAGTGAAATACACAAAAGTTATGTAATTTTCTCCACTCTTTTTGAAGGCCAATAACTATTTGAATTAATTGTCACTTAAATTATCCATACATTTGGTGGAGTTTTTATTTATTTCACTGATGCAAGTTAATTATGAGCAAGAACAAAAACCTATTGACAGCTTTTTTGGGGCTAAACTCAAACAAAAAACTAATGAATATTTTATTCGTCACTTTCTGTGTGTGTTTTTGGGCACAGAATAGTGGAAATCAATTTAGCGTTTTGTTTGAGAAGAAAACTCATCCGAAATAGTTTTGTTTTTCAAGGATTTCCACTTTTTTCTGCAGGTATTCAACGATTTTGTTGAATAACAAAATTATTTATCATTTAATGAAACGCTAAACACAAATATAAGTCGACTCTTTGAACAAACTTCAAAAATAATGTTAGTTTTTGATTCATGAGAGTAGCAAGGTGAAGCGTGTGCTAAACAAGTCCAATTTTAATAAATTTTCGTAGAATAACAAATAGATCTTTTGGTAATAAATAAATAATTACAGTTTCTAATATTTCGAATGGCCTAGATAAGCTATTGATTTTTATTGGAAAAATACCCTGCGCACTTCAATTTTCAGGGAATTGAGCTGCGCAAAAGTAATTATAAGAAAAATTATCAAAATATCGGGATACAGTAATTGTCCATGAGTCATGATAATTCAATAGATTTGTTTGTTTAGTTTGAAAATTAATTTAAAAGTTACAGTTCGTAAAATAGACCTCGAAAAACTGCCATTTAAATAATTTTTAGAAATATGTAAAATTATGAAGTTCAAATAAACTACATAGTATATTACGAAATGAAAAGGTTCTTGGAAAAAATAATAATCGTCGATTCCAAATGTCAAGACAAAATTCAAGCATAAGTTATAAAACATGCTTGATGATAAAAAAAATTACAGTTTGTAACAAATCAAATGTGCATGATCAATCAAAATATTTGCATTAAAAACATCATGGTGAGTTGAACTTTAAGAGAATCACCTTGGCAAAAACAAGTCCTGAAAAAAATATCAAGATAGGCGAAGAGTTATTGTCTGGCCAAGTAAATTAAATATCTACAAATATTAGTTACAAAACTTGCAAGCCAATTGAAAAGTTACAGTTTTTATCTGAATCAACCTTGATCATCATTTGAATTTTGGCTGAATTACATATTTTTCGATTTATTGCAAATGTTTTGAAATCAAATATTTGTATTGAAAACACATATAAAAACATCAGAAGAGAAAAAGTGATTAAAAATCGAAATCCAGGTCTTTTCAAGGCTAACAAATTCTAAGGTAATTCAGTTTCTCCCAAATTTCAAGAACAAGAAAAAAGTTGAGCTCTCAGTACAGAGAACTGCATAATAATTGCAGAAATCAGTTGTGTTTCCGAAGGTCTTCCCCATTAGAGCCCAAACTAAAAAAGTAACTAATCTTTTGCTCTCATCTATCAATTCGAGTGAAAAGACCTCTAAATATGGTTTTCATGTTAACTATCAAATACTTGATTTTTATATTCAAATTGAATTTCACTGTAATTATATTCTGGCGTCTCATTAGAGGTTTGTTTTTCTTATCAATGTTTATATTCTTGGCACTAATGTAATGATAATAACATGAAATACCGATTGAATTAATATTTTTGTTCAGTTTTTGTTTATGATGTTAGCCTTCAATGGATTTCAAACGATTTTTCGGACTTTAATTAACTTTAATAAAATGTTTTCACAATAAAAAGGGTTTTATTTATTTATTTTCTGAATATTTTCAATAATTTTCAATAAACTTAAAACAAAACTCTGGAAGAAAGGGAAAGGAAGGGGAGAGGGAGCTGTAAAAACATTGTATTTTATAGTGTGTCTCGTTTTATAACTATTTTCAATTTGCAAGTTGAAAGTGTGTGCCAATTACTACGTGGATAAGTTTTTTCTGGTTATTTAAATGGATGTAAATTAATGGTTTAGAGTCGGAGATGAGATAAATAGAGGAAATGTCCAATTATTTTATGAGTGCCTCTCATTTCATAACCAGTTTTTTGCGACAAATTATATCCATTTCGAAGGACAGACCTATTCCTATATTTGAATATCTGGGCTCCGAATAAGGCATTCCTGTCCTCTTCAATGATTTTGACAAAAGGAAGGGTAGTTTTTCTGTTAATTAATTTGATTAACTATTTTTGGAAATGTTTAATAAAAAAGACTTTTGTTTTTAAATTAAATTTAAAGTCTTTTTCAATTCAATCGTAAATTGAATTAAATTCTCATTTAATCAAAAAATGTCTTCAAAATTGGTTTTTGTCTTAACTGTCAGTTTTGATAAGGAAATGGTGTTTCAGAACAGAATAGAAAAAACAAAATTGTCTTCAATTCAATTGATATGAAGTCATAACAAAACAGTAATAACAAGAAAATCATTATTTCTTTTGTTATTATTTTTTGCAAAAAATTTTGTTATGAAATAAAAAACAAAATTATTGACAGATATGTGACATACGAACAGTCCATATAACACAAGAGAGGTTATGTTGAGCTAGTTCAATTTAACAAGATGTAAACCACTGGAAACAGACTATTATATCAGTCATTAGTATAATACTGAAAATTGTATATAATTTATGAGGAAATGTATATTAGTATAAGACATGCAATTTGTATATTATTTTAATAGACTGGCTGTCGATGGGTAAGGGCTGCACAGCATATGGTTTTCTTACATAATTCTGGTGAATTGTGAGCCCATATATTCTCATCCCTGTCCCAGAAGTCATGTAAATTAAGTGCTGAGGAGTGAAGTGATTGGGAATTGAAGGGAAAAAGTTGAAAGAAATTCACTCCAGAAGTCATTATAAGGCAATTGAATGGAGTGTTTCATAGACTCCTCCGACAGTTAATTGTGTGAAATGTGTTTTTTAACCCAAAACTGAGGATTAGTTTCAATTTTTTTTCCATTCATTTCAGTCATTCATTTCGTTGTGATTATGAATAATAGACTTCCTATTCATCTGTTGATTGACTTTAATATTACTGTTATTCTGAGCTATCGTTTCAGTGATTTGTTTGATGAGAAAAATCTGTACTTTTTTTCGGTTGAAATAATTTATTGAAATATAATTTTTTTTCGATTCAATTGTTTGTTTGGTTTTTAGAGAAATTGAGTCAAAAATTGTTTAAAACTTTTCCTCATTTTCTATAATTCAATGAAAATTAGTTATGATTTTGAAAATCAGTTTTCACTTTGAGTTCAATGAATTTGATTTCACTTTTGATTAGATTTTTGTTTTGAAAAACAAATGAAAACATTTTTTTTCTAAGAATTTTATATAACTTTCATATAATTCCCACACATTTTGTGAAATGATTTAATACTTTTGATTTGGATTTTGTACTCAAATCTGATTTTCGCAAACAAACAAAAAATCTAATTATTATTCAATAAGTTGTGTAACGACTGAACGAAAAAGTCTAATACCAGTCCCTTTTGGAGTCATTTCTCGTGTGAATCATAAAAAATTAATAATTCATAAATTCTTGTGCTCTTTGATCTTGGCTACAGTCGGAGGGAATGGCAGCCATATATAGGAGTCGTGTGATTATTATATGAGTTGTATTTTATGACAAATTATTTTTTTTTCGTTTGCTTTACATTAAAATACATTTAGTTTTTTTTGAACGACTGATGTCTTCAACTGAATTATGACTTGATTTGGGTTAAAGTGTTTTGTATTTAAATAGTGTAGGACTGGAGGGGAATGGCTATCAATCGTCTGTTGAATTTGAAAAATGTTGGGAAATGTGAATGTTGCAAAAATTAACAATTTATAGATTGGAAAAATAACATTTTGTCTCTTTAGCTTTCCAAAAAATCTACAATATAATTTTATAGAACAGAATGTATTTGGTTGATTTAAAAAATTACAGTTTAAAATTTTTAAAAGCTGGATCATCCAATTTTTGTATGAAAATTTATAGTTAGTTTGAATATTTAAACAAGATTAATTTTAAAATAATTGACCGGGAATGTTTTAAAACAAAAAGATTTTTTGTTAACTTGAAGGTGAATGAGTGTTTTTTATCCAGACACTTTTACTAGACAATCTAACAAATGAGAATACTTGAGGCTTATTTAAAATGTTACTTGTAATTTTATAATTAAAAAGGTTATTTTTCTTGAAATTTTATGAGAATTAAGCAAGTTAGAACAATATAATTATTTGGCTTAATAAAAAAAATATTGTTTGTGAAATTTTGAAAATAAAACCATCCTACCCAACGAGTCCAATTTTATAAAAAGTTAATTTAATATAAGTAAATACTTGGAGTTAATTTTAAAAATTACAGTTTATAATTATCATGAATAAATAAAGACATTCTTTTATCAGGATCAATTCATTTAGTAAGTTTGGTAAGTATTCATCATTTAGCGTGATTTATTGAGACAAATGATCAGGTTTGTTTGAAAATGAATCAAAATAGAATACAACGGTACCACATGGCCCAATAGTTTTACTTTAAAGTTGAATATAAGTAAAACCATCAGGTTTATTTATACAATTACAGTTTATAAATTAATATTAGTTGAATTCACTGGATCAATTTAATCAATTACAACATGATCAAACTTTATTTTGTTCAGAGGATTGATATAAATGTTATAAAATTTGACACAAATTGAACATGTTATCCAGGTAATCATCCAGGCATTTCAACAACATTATCTATTCGACAGACGTGTGATTACAGGAATCGAAGTCAATCGAAGACCAAATTTGTGGCAAAAAACTTGTTTTTATGCAAAAATTTTAGTACTTTTTCTGAAAAAGTTTTATAACTCAATGAATACTAATTTGAAATAATTTTTTCATATAATCTATGAATGAATTTATAGTTGAGTTAAGTTATGGAACAAAAAAATTCTGATATTTTTCCGTCAAAAGACTTATTCGGAATCTTTTATTCATTGAATTTGAAAATTATTATCCAATTTATTGGTAGAAAAAAATAGTGTTTCCAGACATACCTCACGTCGTGAGCCAATGAATACTTTTTGTTTGTCATTGTTTTGGAGTATTTTTGGGATATTTCGTGAGTTTTTGTCCCAAAATATTCAAATCATTAATCCATTCAATCAGTCGTTGAATGAGAAACAGTTTTTCGAGTCATATATGAAATGATTTTTACAAATGTTTTTGAAAAACAATTGAAATTAAGAAATGATTTTTTTCGGTGAAAATAAGCGTTAAATTCGTGAATAAAACACAAATTTTCTGATTAATAACCGATTGTTTGGTAAAACTACTGAACAGTTTTAATGATATTTTCAGTCAATTACTCACTTTTCCGATAAAATTCACACAAAATTTATCTGATTTTTAGATAAAATCCCAAAACATTTCAGTTTTCGGTTTTGTCTCGAAATGAATGGACTTTTAAAATGAATTTTTAGTTTAAAATCTAAACTATTTTTTTCATTTGAATTAAAATAAATTTTTATTATTTGTGTTATGTTTAGGCGTATTGTCAGAGGACTGGGATGTTAGCTGAGCACTGGGTTCTATGCATTGATTTTAAATGATTTAATTTATTAAACTTTTCCTCTGAATATAAATAATGGACTTCCTCTCCATTTTGCACAGAATATCGTTCTCAGTGTGTGTTGTGTATGAGTTAATGGGTTGGGCCGATAGGTATGGATGTGCTCTCATGTGTAGGAATTTGTATAAAAGGTTATATAACTGTGAATTCATTCAACTATAACATTGTACGTACTTTTTGATTGATCTTGTAAAATTTAGATGATTGTGTGGTTTGGGATGTGTAGGCTCTGGTAACTGTGCTGTAGACCTGAATAATCTTGATAATTAACCCGAAAATATAGCAGGGTGTATTTTTTTGAATTTTTATTTTCATTTGAATAAAGCCATTCATTAATTGAAATGAAAATCAGTTTTGTTTTGATTTAAAATTCTTGTCATTTGTTTCGCTCTTATATTGAGTTTATGTGAAAGAAGTTTTTGGTTTTTATTTTAAAAACTTTCACTAATTGTCGTAAAAAGTGTTTTGAATTCAATTTGAATATCAGTATTTGAATACAAATCATATGAATTAGTTTTTGATATTCAAAAACCCACTGACTTTGTGCTGTTCTCTCACTGACTTACTGAGGAATTGCTGTCAGAAAACACCCAAACATTAGAAAACATTTTTCATTATAATTATCCTTTAATTTGAATAAAAATCTTATGAATGAAACGATGAAAAGAGTTTTGAATAAAAGTAAAAACAAAATTTGAAGACAAAACGCAAACTCTTTCTCTCCCTTTCCCTACCAGTCCTCTAAACAGACCACAAATTTCTTGTAATTAATGAGAATTCATGAGATATGACATAAAATATCTTAAAATACATTCATTTGATTCACATTTTAATTAGTGGTTCGAAAAAAAGATATGAAAATAAATTCAAAACGACTGATAAGTTTTAATTAATATACTAATTCTGGGTAAGAATTCTTCTTTTTGTCATATAATTTTGATCTAGATTAGATTTCCAACATCAGATTATCCAGGTATATGTCATTAAAGGTGTTTTGAAGTTATTTTTAGTTTCGATGTTTTTCGTTGATTACGAGGAAAGGGTTTCATTAGTTTTGGCATTAATTTTGGTTTTGATTTAAATTTCATTTCAGATATCATTTTAAAACTGACAGTAATTTTCATTTGAGATATAATTTTAAGTTAAAAAATAAAAACATTTTTTGTGCTCCACTTCTATGAGAAATACATATAAAATGAAAAAATACTTTATTTGGACAAAAACTTATCGATTATTTACATTAAAAAAAAGGTTACAAAAACTTTTTTTTACTAAAAAATCATAACTCATGAGTGAAAAGTGGTTTTCATCAGTCAATGGATTTTAAAACAGCGGAAAAAAATACGTAATACCAGTCCTTAAGTCATGTTTACAAACAATTCAATGAAGAAAATAATGTATTCAATGATTTATTTGAATGATTAGGTTATTTATAAAATTATTATCGAATTGAACTCGATTATTTATTGAAGTTTCAAGTTTTCCAATCACGTACTCAATTGTTTTGACTGTAAAACTCTTTGATTCGTATAATTTAATCCATAAAAAGGGGCTTACATTCAAAATAGAGGTCAATTCAAACAGCGTTTTATGTAATCATTGTTTCAGTCAATCGATTCTCTCTCTCTCTCTCTCTCTCTCTCTCTCTCTCTTCCCTAAAATAATCAAAACTTTTTATGAAAACAAAACAAAAAATTATTTTAAACTTAAGAATTGAAAACAAATTTGAAAAGTAATGAACTTTTTATTTGTTATTCGTTTTGAAGTTTAAGTAATAAAACTGTTGTTCCCCTAAAATCTGGGATCTGATGGTCAAAGAGGACAGATATTCAAAGAGATAATACTCTTGAAAATCCTATTTTGTTGTTGTATTCAAAAAAATTGATTCTTAAGAACCCATTCCTGGCCTACAATCCAATGACACAATAATTACAGATTAGGTTTGAAATGAAGAGAAAATTTTTGACTGAATTTCTGTTAAAAGCTTTAAATTTATTCAACAAAAGATTTATTGATAGAAAAGAATTAAATAGATTTGAGTTTTAAATAAATTTTCTTTTTTGAAATTTTTTTCACTTCTGTTGTTGTAATCAAAGCTTAGTTTTAATTTCTTCAGTGAATTATAGACACAATAATAGCAATAAAATACATAAGAATTGAATTTTTCAGGGGTTGCCCTCAAAACCCAAATAGAGTTACAGTATTACAAAAGGGGGCATACATTCAATAGAGGGCTGAATGTGTTTTTTTTCAATTAGATTGTGAACTAACTGTTCGTTTAATACCTCTTCTGATAGTATTGTTTCGGGTTTTCGAGTGAAAAATGTAATGAATTTAATTAAAAAGACTTAAAATTCTTCCCATATTTTCAGTGATAATGAAAAACATTGTTTTCGTTATATTTTTTGTTTTGTATTCAGAGCTTTGAATACAAATTCAAATCAAAGTTTGAGAGAAAAATAGTTTCATAACACTATTCACACAATAAATCAGTATTTAACCAAGGTAGGTTGCCAAGGTGATCCAAGTTATGGAAGTTTTGTTTTGAAAATTATCTGTATTTACAGAAATTGGTTCAAAATTATTGTTTGTTTTTATGAATTAATTAACGAAACAATTATTTGCAATGAATTGAACGCAAAAAACAAGTGTTTTGTTGTGAATACTGTTATCACTAATCAGTAGTTTAGATAAGACGTCAAAACCTGATGTGAATTATCCGTAAAATTATTAGTTATTTGAAAATTTATTTTTAAAACTCTTTTTTTTGAAAATTATGTAATCAATTGAAAAGACTTTTTTCGTGTCTTTTATTATTATTCATTAGACATATGTCACGCAATGTCTGACTGTTTGCATAGTTTTTGAGTTTAAGAAAAAAAATGACTTTTGTTTTGAATGAAATGTTTTTCTTCTCTCAATTATTTGCGAAATGTTTGCCAAAATATTTTTTTTCACTGAATTTTGTGAACAATAGTTCGGATTTTTTTTTCGTTTTACAGCAAAACATGATTTCAAGACATGAATCGAAAGATTTTTTTTATTCTTATTTATGATTATTATTCTGTGCTCTCAGTTCAAGAGCTAAGGTTAAGGTTAATATCGAGTGATATTTTTGTGCTATTCTCCAATTGTTATCATAATTCGTGATTATCTTCACAATTGGGAGAGAGAGAGGGCGAGAGAGAGAGAGAGAGAGAGAGAGAGAGAGAGAGAGAGAGAGAGAGAGAGAACAATAGATTCACAAATAATTCGATATTTTTTTAATCAAATCATAAAAATCTGAATTATATTTGAAAAGTAAGTTCATGCGTCTGATACCTGTGCTGTTTGGGACGGGTATTGCACCCAATCCTGTGATTGATTTGAAAGTAATTGCAATTAAATTGAGTTTAAGAAAACTATTGGGAAAACAAATCGGCATTCATTTTGATCGTAACTATATAATTAGCTTGGTAATTTTCAGAATGAACCAGGAATTGAGTTTCGTATTCATCATTTTTTTCTTCTAGAGTTCATTGGATTTGAGAAAATATTTTTTGAAATTTTAATCAATTTTTAATGAAAACAATACTTGAGTTTCAAAAGAGAGAAAAGAATTTCAATTAACAGACAAATAACTGAAAACTGTTTTTGGAGGAAAGGCTTCAAAAGGCGAGAGTCGTAAACAGTATTTCCTAAACACAAATAGTATACAGAAATATAATCAGGAAATAGGAAAACAAGACTTCAGACAATTTTATTTTTCTTCAAAACTATTTATTTATGAAAATTATGTAATTATCGTATAAGTGATGTAAAAGGGATAGGAAGGAGGGAGACAAATGAAGTAGCAACAATTGAAAATAAGCAAGCACAAAAGCATATGGATAATAGAGGGAAAAGTTAATACCGTTTTTGTTGGTTAAAGAAAATCAGAGGAAAATTGGTTTTCGTTTCATAAGAAGAATAATAAGACATAAATCGAGAAACAGTTTTACAGTTTTGAAGACAATGAAGGGATCCGTCATAAGGTACGTCAACTATGGGTTGTTTGGCACAGAATTACTGGTCGATTACGTACTGATTGAGTGGTTTTTCTCATCCGAAAAAGGATGGGATGACAAAAAATCATTAAAAAAAATCTCTTATATGGGTTTCGAGAGACAAATAGTGTGTTATATAGGAATTAGTTTCCATTCTTTGTGCGAAACAACAATTGTATTGTCAATAGTGTTGTGCTGTTCACTGGCTGTTAATGGTTAAGACAATTGACTGGACTCTTCTTCTCGAAATCGTCTTTATTTTAGTTGATTTTAGTCTTAAATTAGTGTTTGAACTAAGATTCAGGTCATTGAACGCCAGGTCCTTATGTTTTGTTTTGCGAGTCTTTAGGAAATGGTTTTGCGGACAGATATCTGTTGATTGAGTTTTCATTGATTTTGTTTTGTGTCAAAAAACTATTAAACTATTGATTTATTGTCCGGAGTTTTGGTTGAATTCTGGGTTCAATTCATTGAAATAAAAACAATTGAAATAAAAGTCTTTTTCATTACTTTCGGTAATAAAATAGTAATAAGTTTTGTAACGAAAAGTGAGAAACGATTTGTAATTCATTTCCTTATTATATAACCAAATGTTTTGATCAATAAATCGATTGATTTAATGAAGAAATTGAATGAAAAAAAGAAATTATTTTCTCGTTTTTTACCACTAAATGAGGGTTTGATTAACGAAAACATCAGAAGAAAAGTGAAAACAAAAAAATCAAATTACATTTGGTTTGCATATAATTTCAGCCAAACTAATGATTAGTCAGGAATTTATTGCTAGAATAAAATTACAATAAGTTTAATGTTTAGATTTTTCTTGTTTTTACACAACAATTAAATTAATGTATAATTACTTTAGTTATGAAATGAGAGGTCAGAGTATTATAATTTGCATTTGAAGTCAATTTCATCTGAAAAACATTTTTCTAATTATTGTTTTTCTTCATTAATATTCATATTTTCAATAAAAACAGGTCTTTTGATAAACAAATTGAAAATAAAAATTCTTTTCAATTCATTTGAAGGATACCAAGAATTTTCAGTTTTATTCAACACTTTTTTGTTGTTGAAAATACTTTTGAATATAATCAACAATTTTTTTGTTTGAATATTTTGAATAAGTTTTGAATTACCGGAATTTCCAACCAATAATAGGTAACTTTGATGGATAACCTTGCTAATGATGTACACCTTGCTTATATTAAGAAAGTATGATTCAATTGATAAGGAATTTTCGCTTTCAATACGCGAAACAATAATTATATAATAATTAGTATTAAAAATGAGTCAAAGATTGCATTAAACAGAAAGTAATAAACATTTTTCTGATTCACTCATTGAATGACTTTCCATAGGATTTGTTGAATAGATTTAAAACACTTTTTCAGTGTTATTGTGATTTTCTGATGGATTTCTTTGTATCAAAAGGAGTAGACGTCTGTTCCTATTAATGAAGAAATGATTTATGATTTTTCACTAATTATTATCATTTCGTTTGCCATTAATTGTCATTAATTATCGTCTCTTTGTATGAAATGAAACGAAAAACTAATTAATAGAGCAGTAGATCCATGAGTGGAAAGGGTTGGGCCGAGTGGTAGTGGCCTGAGACTAATGTCTTTTTAACTAGGTGATTCTCAATTGAGAAAAGTTTCCTCCGAGTTATGAACAAAAAGTTATCAATTTTTTTCATATCTGAGGAAAAAATTAATACAATTTTTATATGAAATAAGAGTTTTGTTCAATAGTTTTGACGATTTATTGACTCAAATGTTTTTTTAGGGAAATATTTAATGAATTTATCGTTAAATTGGTTGAAATGAGAGCAAAGTTTTTTGTTTTGAAAATATTTTCTGACTTTTAATTAAAATGTTGTGTAATAATCGGTTAGAAAAATGACTTTACTTCAATTGATTACTTAATTTCACGTTTGAAACACCGATTTCTAGTATTATATTTTGATATAGACTTTGAAATAACAGGTTTTTTGAAACTAATTATTCAATAAAATTAATTAACAATTATTTTATTATTGCTTCAAAAACTGAGCTTTAGTTTTGAGTTTTGAGTTCAAAAAAATATTTCAAATATTTTTGATTAAAGTGTGAAACGATTTAAAGCGTGAAATCGTTTTCATTAATCTCTTGGAAGAAGTCCTGGAAAATAATTTTCAGTGATTTTCAGGAATTTCATGAGTTTTATACACAAATACAACTGAAATAAACTTTTGATCAGTTTTTATGACTCCAATAAAAATGGCATTAATTTTGAAATCAATTTCAAACTTAAATTCCTTATCAAATGTTACTTAACTAATGGTCTAATTAGTGGATCGCACATACCTTTGACTCATGGCTCCCTGGGTCTGATTTCTCGTTGAATGATCCAGCTCTTTTGAAAGATCAATTTTGTCGATAAATTTGCAGGTTTTTTGTGATTCAAATCTTCAGCCAATCCTTTGAAGAGTTGAATGAATTTCTTGTTTTGATTTTTTCTGATCTCTGAAGAGATGAATAACAAGAAGAGATTTCTTTGTTATAAAAAGTTGAAGAATTTCAATCTTGAATATCCTTAAAGCTCTTGGCAAAAGATATTTAAAGTTTTTGGTTGTTTTCAGGAATTTATTATTAATTAATTTCAGTCAAAAAAATTTCTGTCCGTCAGATCTGTTTTGATAATTGTTTGGAAGAATTTCTTTTCAAAAATTAGTTGAAAATGTTTTTTATCTTTTTGTTTGAAATTTTTCAAAATTCGTTCAAATTTGACGGAAGTCTAACCGCAGAGCACTTTGTGGTTAAAAACTAAGAGAAATACTTATGAAGAATATCTTCAAAAGTCAGCAGACAATGAATTTCTTGCGGTTTTTGAATAATAATAATAATAATAATAATTGAAAGAAAACTGAGTAAAGCAAAACACAAAACACACGAAACAGTATTTGCAAGAATAGAATCTGAAAGAAAAAATTCTTGGAATTCAATGAAAATAATACTTTTTTTCTCTGAAAACTTCTTCTGGGGTTTGATTTGTGATCTCAAGTGAACCGCAAAATGAGAATCAAATTCAAAAGACTTTTGAAAACAACTGTTATTTTGGATGAAAAAACACAAAACGTTTTTATCGGGAAAACTATTCCCGAATTTTGAAGAAAAATAACTTTTTATTTATTATTCTTTGAATTGAAATAAGACTTCACTTAAAATACACACAATTTTTGATAAAAGAAAAAACTTCTTATGAATAATGAAATGCCTGAAACTTCAGGAGCTTTTTGATTGAATACCAGCGCTAGAACTCAGCCAAACTGTAAGGCTATCCCTATTGAGTGACTGTGCGCTTGGATTTTGCTAACTGTGCGATAGTGGTGTCGCTCTACCACTTGTTGCGAGGCATTCCTATGGCTTTCCTATGAAAAAACTTGTTGAACAACTCTGAGTCAAGTGCTGAGCAAAAAATTATTATACTTTTCATTACATCTTTTGATATGTATTTCCCTCTCCTTCTGAGAAAAGTATAGTATTTTTCATGAAATTCACTGAAAAACTGTAGAAATTATACAATTTTTTTGTCAAACTTCAAAACTAATGTGTTTTGAGATAATCCGTGAAAAAAATGTTATCTAGTTTTAAGCGATGTCTATTTGTAAGTCTTTTTGCAGGATTAAGTGAATTGAATTCAATTTTGAATGGTTTTCTCAAAACTCTTGATTGACATTAAATGTTGTCCTTTGGATACATTTTAATGCCAGGAATCAAATGCTTATCAAATGTTGAAATGATATAACATTTTGATGAAAGCTATGTTTAAAAAGTGATTTCCTATGAGTGGAATGCCTTCTGATTGAATGCTAGGATCTGTTGGAAACCAAAGTTTTGTTTTTATTATTTTCAGTCATTATTTCGTAAAACTGTTTATCATTTCATAAAAATTCTTTGAATTCCTTTCAAAGGGTTTTTGAAAAAAAATGTTTTAAATTTTCAATTATTTAAAAACTGTTTAAATGTTTCGTTAAATTCAGCGGTTTTTCAGATAATCATTACTCGAATTGAAAGTCAAATGAATTGGGAATTGAATTATAATTCCCTATAATTTGTAATAAAAAATAATTAATAATTGAAAACTCATTTTCAATACAAATATAATGAAAAATTCAAATCAGTTTTTCGCCCGAAATCATGCGTTGACTGACCTTTAGGTCAAAAAAATTATCAAAAAGTTTTGTTTAGAGTTTAGTTTCGCATCAAAAATGATTTTCCTGTGAAATCAAACGAAGATTTGATTTATTGTCCAAACATTCAAATCAGCGGATAATTGAAGACAACATTCTTCTGGTGCTGAAGAAGTACTCGTATATCAAAAGTCAGATCAAATGGTTTTTTGTACGAAAAAAAACTTGTTTTCAATACTACAGAAACCCGAACCCCATAATTAGGGACAGACTACTGTTCACTGAATTTGAATTTTTTTCAGTTAATTTACTGAAAGGTTTTTCTACTTTTTTTTCAATTTTTTTCGTTATTTATTATTCTGAGCGAAAAACTGCTATATTTGGGAACAAAACAAAAATAAACTAAACTTTTGATTCAAACTATTTAGCGATAAATCATTGGTTAAGTCAAGTGTTATAAAAAGTGTTGAACTGTTATTTGGGTCACAACTTATTAGACAACTATTAGTTTAGTTTAGGGTTTGGGTATAGTTTGGGCTCAGAATCGCTTTTATGTAATCAAATACTCAACTGTTTTGCAATCGATTTACTCAATCGATGTTTGATAGGAAAAGTTGTTTAAAAAGTTTTATTTTAAGCTGAAATCTGGATGAGGAATGAGCAAGGTAGAATTGTGTTTTCATGTTGGAAAGGGGTTATCTTGATCATTTTTATTTTTGAATGAATGAGTTAATTAAGTTTTAAATTGAGTCTTAATATAGAGTTATAAAGATATAGAGTTCTTGAAAATTGTATTTAAGTGTAATTTTTTGGCTTAAATTAAAATAATTTATACGAAAATTGAGATAAATTTGATTTTGATTTGCATTTGAATAGAAAAGTATTGAATATTTTGAACCCAAGCCTTGAGTTTATATTTATATCAAGTATTTTGATATCGATTTGCGATTAATTTAGTTTTGATTAAAAGACATCTATTTTTGGATCAATTTTTGATAAGATTCTGATTTATTAGAAATTTATTCATAAGTTTTTGATTAGATTTCAGTCAAAAGACTTTTACATAATTTAATGGATACCTGTGCTTGAAGTCGATTTGAATTGACCCAGGTCATAATTAGGCTAAAACTTCTTGTTTAATGTGTAAATCATTTTTCAAGTTTTTTATTATCTCTTGAATTAGTTTTTAAGACTCGAATCCATTGAATACATTAGCTTTTGAATGAAAATTGAGGTCTTGTACTCTATTGACAGTTGTGTTCCCATGTAATACCTGTCCCTTAAGCTACCTGTGCTTCTGATGTGCAAAATAGTCGACTAATTGTTGGTTAAATAACCCCTATTTTAGTACTAATGAGAAGTCTTAGCAATAAATCTGACGATTAGTGAAATGAGTTTTGAACTGAATTTTAGTTTACATTAAAATAGTTTCTCAATTGAAAAGTGGACCCGATTTGCATGAATTGCAATCAATTATTAATTGAAAAAATATTTATTTCGTTAATTATTGTTAATGTTTTGCGAAAAGTCGTTAATTTTAATTGTTTAAACTTGATTTTAGCATGATCATTGGATTTTAAAATTTTCTGTACTGACATCTGTTGTGTGGAAATGATAACAAAATTTGAACTTTTTGTGAGAAAATTATTTATCAGAAAACTAATGGAAATCTATTATTACTGGGAATTCGTCGATAATAATCTTGTTCGTTTGAATTAATTGTTTCATGTTCATTAAGCTATTTTCTCAAGAAAAATATCCGGGTATAAATACAGTTAATGGAATACAAATGATTACCAGTACTTTCATAATATAAGATCAAGATGAGTTTTTCAATTGTGCTAGTATTTATTGTCCTGATCAGTTTGGCAAAAGGTAAATTACTTGAAAGGTAATTGAACAAGGTAAGATTAACAATTTATTTTTTAGCTGGCAAAACTATACGTGAAACAAGGGACACCCTTTGCAATTGCAAGAGCGGAACGGGTCCTTCGAAAACTAATTTCGATATCAGAATGAATAACCCGCGACCGGAAATAGTCGAGGAATGTTTTAATTTGCTCAGGTTCAGTTTAACTGAGCAAATTGAGCCAGATAATAAAATCAAGTGGGCTGCCACCAGGAAAAGGTAGATAACTGTGTTTGCTCATCACATTCCGAATATGTCTACTCGATTAAGTTGAAAACGTTTGACCAAGCTCTTAAAAGACTTGCTGAGCACACGAAAAGTTTTAGGAGCATTCAAGCAGAAACGTGAGAGAACAACTTGTACATTTCTTATAGCTATCATATTATTGAACAGTTTACTATGGAGGAAAAGTTTGATCCTGTTCCAAGTTTGAGTCCTAGGTAGAAACGTGGAAATATCCGACACAATTTGAAAAACTTATCTACTTTTATTTGATAAAAATAATTGAACTAAATATAAGTTTTCTTAAGTTTATAATTAATTAATATGTTTTGATTGTATTGATAAAACAATGTTGATCTGCAAGGTCATCTGAATTAGCCAAAGAAAGAGCCAATTATATCTTTCTTGCGTTTCAAATGTTCGGGTATGAGATCGGTATTGATATAGTTCTTCAACTCTTCTTGGTTTATAAATTTAATGACTTTTCGCGTAAATTCATTATAGAATCGAAACATTATTTTAGAAGTGGTTTCGATGACAAACGGGAGGTTCACTACCAACAAGTATTTGACTCCCAGGGGGTAATAATCTTGAAAAAGTGCAACGCCTCCCATAAAGTAATCTAAGTTGACATTATTAAGACCAGCTCCACTGCAGTCAACAACAACACCCCAGCTCTCGTGTGTCACCTGTCTGTCCAGGTTTTCATAATGATATAAGGAAAAGAGCTTGATGTTTTTTGTTGTCTCTGATGGCGAGTAACGGTTCAATTTAAACCAAAATATCGGTCGACCCTCTTTGTCCTTTTTATCCAGGGTGATAATTCCTGATTGATATTAAGTTTGTTTATCTATTATAACAAAATATACAGAATTAAGATAATTACCTAGATTATGCAGCTCTTGTGGAAATGAGTTATCGTTCCAATCATTAATTTTTATAGAGTTTCTCCATTCCATACATTTACTCAGTTTACTAATAGCTTGTTCCTCTGTCTTACTGACCAAGGCAAACCGTTCCACCCACCAGTGTTTGGTATCATTAACCCTCTGCACATCTCTTTCGTCGAATTTATTTTTATTCTGAGCGATGGCGAGGAATGCGGTCAAAATTCTTGCGATTACTTCTGGATTTACTATCATTTTGTCGTTTCTATTGATTATTGACTAAAATATCGATTTTTAAAAATAGTTTTCATTAGTATTCACTGATAATTGATATCAAATAAACAGATGTTTAACTCATCTCAAGGTTTTTAAACCCAAAATTCACTCAATTCTTAAAATTGATTAAAATATTATTAAAAATTAATTAAAATAATTTTAACTCATCTCCAACTCTAATACAATAGGAATAACATTTGGACTTAATTTAATGAATTGCATAATTTGTACTTGGGCATTAATGATAAAGGTGTTGGTGAAATCAAAGCATGGAAGTTCAAATGTTGTGTTGACAAAACATGTCGATGACCTTGATGAATTTTAATAGTTTAATTAACAAAATTGGGATTCCCTCTTTATTTAGTGGAAATTAGTAAATTAATAAGTGTATCACGTTTAATTAATTAATTATAATGTCTAGATCATTTATTACATTACGTATCACTAGATTTCATGGAAAGATTAATGAAAATATTTATCAAATGTTTTCCCTTGAAATTGAATTTTTTGACAAACATATCTCAGCATATAAATAGCAAGATCATTCAATATAAGCACATCAGTCTCTTTTAAAGCCATTCTGAACTGTTTGAAATGATTCAGCTTAAAATGTTCTTGTTCATTCTTTTAACAGCAACTTTTATGTTTGTGAATGTGCAAGGTAACTGGTGGGATAATCTACGCGATAATATTCGAGATAATATTCCGAAAATTCG
>JAQIXV010000649.1:0-22730 GCA_034700625.1 Tectocepheus velatus
GACTCATTAGTTGTAATACATTTTTCTTTAGCCAAGGGATGGTTTGTCACACATATCGCTGAGTCGAACCCATATCCCTATAAAACCCTTTTCTGGCATTCGGGGGGACTGTTGGGCACTTCGACTATACTGATGGTCATCCCTGATGTGGATGTGGTTGGGGTGGCCTTCGCTAATAGAGGGTCTGCCTTAGGGTTGGATCAGTTGATCCTCTATTTGGCTCAGAATTTGAAAGACTTTATTCATTGAATTGATTTTTGAATAAATAGATGAAAATTTTGAATTAATCTTATTATTAAAAGTCTATCAATCATATCTAGATCCTATTTGGAATCAGTTTTCATGTGATATTCTGTGCAGTTTTTTATCGGAAATCGTGAGATCTTGGCATAAGTCTGTCCTAACAGTCCTAATGATAATGTTTGCAAAATTGTTTATTTTTCATTAGCTTTATCTTGGTAATTGAATTACCAAGATGAACAAGATTTAGACTTGTTTAAAAGGTTTTATTCAAAGCATTTTACATTGAAGTGAGACTATTTATTTAAAATTCAATTAAAGATCAAATTAATATGCTTATATGAATTGTTTTTATCCTGTAGAATTAAGATAACAATAAATTAATTCAGATTTTGATTAATAGGTTACTCACAAATTGATTGATAAGGAACTTGGTTTGAGCGAAGAGGAGCTCGCTCATTTCTTTCGTTTTCCTTAAGACATGATTGACACATAACACAAATTCGAATTATTGCTAGAATAATGACCAGGACAACAGCGATTAACCAAATTACTTCGTACATTTTCTAATTGTTTCTGTTAGTCTTTAAGGCAAGTTAATGCGTATTTCTTTATTGTTTGGTCATAAGTTACTCTAAATATCATGTTGTTATGGTAAAGTTTTATTAGCTTGCTTATGTTAATTGGGATTTTATCAAATGACAATTAAAAAATAAAATTTTATTTATTACTATCAATTTCTTAAGTATTTCATATCATCCAGGATGTTTAGCAACAATAAAAACTACCTTAATAAATAAAATCAAATTGGATATGCAAGAACCTCCTGTCCCTTACAGACAGTATAGGATCCCTTTTTCAAAGCCTCGTAAGCACCGGACGAACTGATCAGGACTTCGGGACTCAGTTTATCGATAATGAAAAATTCAAGTGTGTTTGTTACAATCACAGAATTAGACAAAATTGACCCAGAACAACTTATCCCGACATCGGTCGGGCGTCTGATTCTCAAGTAAATGAATTTTCCTTCGAGTGGACCATTAATTACAAAATAAAGGAACTCGCCTATATCGTCATCTAGGTAAACAGATAAAAATACAATTATTTCATCAAGATAAAATTATGGCTTACATCCAGTCTGTATCGTATTCCTCGCTAGAGTTGTAACACTGATAACAGCCTTATCTCCATTGGCTTTATTGGCGATCAAATATCTATTAGAGTAGAGGTTTGTGCTTTGAGTGGGACAGGCATACTCTTGGACACCCACTATAGTGAAGTTTGCCCTAACCTTTCCCACGCAATCATTTATTACCCCGATAAAAACGAAACTCTTTGGTGGTGTGTCCCAACCTGGACCTGTATCAGCGCTGATTACATCTAGATAATAATGAAATCTATGTGATCTAGATGGTTTAATGTTCATAAACTTATACTTGTAATAATTGCTATGAAGACCAAGGATGAAAACATTTTCATATGAGAGTACAAAATTGATATTCTACTTAAATTAGATGAATATCTTCTTTGTACATTTATTTATATGCAAAGTTAGTTAAATTAGCCAGGTGTTTTGGAAAATGATAGACAACTGTTGAATACGATTAGAGGCAATTGATCCCGACCCAGGTTTTAATTTGAACTCGGAGTAAAGAGTAGATCATTTTGTTGTTTTTATGATTATTTCATCCAGATGTTTCGAGAATGAACAAGAATGAAAAATCACTGTTAATATTTCATTATGATTTTGGTTGTGATTCCATGCGGTCGATTGTATTGAGTTCATATAATTATTGGTAATTGTTTTTAAAATTTAATTCACCCTTTTCTATTATTTATTGATCGAAAATTGATTTCAAAATAGACTTAACAATGGATTTGATAAATCAATTGATGTGTAAAATAAATTCAACACAAAATCTATTTATTGTTTGGAATGAAAAATTATTTTCAATTGGATTAGTGTTAATCAAAAATGATTTTATTAAACGCAAGAAAATAAATAATCCAATTATTATTTTATTGGTTCTCACTGTATTCTGGGGAGTGTTGTACCCAAGGTAGTCAGCAAAAAATATGGTTCATCAATTTATTATGTAGCCAGCGCCTCAAAAGCCTTCTATAAAATTGAATATATTCTATTATATTTGATTTCAATTGTTTGCAAATTTTTTTAATCATGTTTATATATATCTTGTATGGAATCTTGGTAATAATTTCGAAAATATCATTAAATATTCCGAAAAGCGAGAGACCTAACCACATGCCTAACAGTCCTCCAAAGTTGCACACAAAATCGATAAAGTTCATTTCGGGAATGTGCTTGACAAATGTATCAGGATATGGTCTATGGAAAATTTCGATGAAACTTTGAGTTGGGTAAAAAATTTTCTGAATTTCAATTGCGTAATATTTGTCATGACATTCAACCTTGCAAATTTTATTGCAATCTTGTTTAACCATAACATTCTCAAAATCATATTGTGGATTATAACAAGATAATAATCTGTTATTTATACCAAACAATGAGTCTTTCCTAATCAGTGATCTGCTCATGAAAATGCCATGATCAACTTTGCATATATCTCTCAATTTATCCTGGTAACAATCGTTAATACAATCGGATCTCATTCTATAGTAACTATAATTAGTTTCCAAGTTATAAGAATAGCAGTCAGTGTCGTAACCCTTTCCCAATCTTTGAATCCTGTGTTCAGAATATTTTATTTTAATTTTATGCTCGACATTAATTTCCTTGTATATCAAGTCGATAATATAATCTGGCAAGTTATTAGACGAATGCAAAGTCATATAAAAAGTAGTCAAATATGGTAGAGATTTAATAGCCGAGTAGAAATTCAATTTGAGACTGAATATTTTTAGTTGAAAATTGACATTTTCTCAATCTCTTTTAGCGTTACTGAAGAAGGTAAAACATTTACACCCTTCTTGTGTGTTTTCATTTCCACCGACAGCCTTGATGACTATCGTCTCCAAAGGTTCGCCAATGTATTCCAAATATCCATAAGACTTTCGAAATTTAAATTGATCAGGGTGAGTATTGTTGAAAGTGTTTCCCCAAAATTCCAGGAATATATTGCGATCCCCATCGAGGGCTTTGTATTTGAAGCTCATCCTTTCGAATATCTCATTCAAATCCAGTCCATTTTTCTTCAAATTATCTTCAACATATTTATAAAAGGATCTTTTATAAAAATGCCCAATCTCTTTTGTAAAGTTTTTCAATAACTTTTTGTACTGCTCATTTATCTCTTTGAAGTTAGCATGAAATTTCGCAGCCCTTTCCATTGAGAAAAGACCCTCGTTACATAATGTTATAGCTGGAGGAGATTCATATGCAATTCTACCTATTTCTAAGCTAATTACAGTTTTGCCTGACATATATTGCTGGTAAATCAATTGAACTTGGTAAATCAAGCCACAAATTGTAACAACATTTAGAATTATATTCAAGACTCTTTTAGCTAATCTTTTAAGCGTGATTTTCATTTGATGAAAATAAGGATGTCTACATAAAATGTTACATGTTATTTTTGATGTACATAAACTCACAAGTCGTTTCGGCAATGAAAACTTAAAATGTACATGGTTAAATAATCTTCTAATTTTAAACATAATATAATTAATATAGCTTCCATATATGATCTTGGTAATAAGCTTAAATAGGCCATTAAATAAGCTAAGAAGAGACAGACCAAGCCACATGCCTAAAAGTCCTCCAAAATTGCAAATAAAATTAATCAGGCTCATTTTGGGTATATGCTCAACGTATATATCAGGAAACTCATTATGGCGTATCCAGATGAAATTCCTATCCAAATGGTGATTAATTTTCTCGAATTCAATTGAGTAATATTTGTCATTGCATTCTAGCTTGCAAATTTTCTCACAATGCTGCATGTTTTCAATATTTATTTCATTATATTCTGGATCATAACATGATAAAATAATGTCATTTACATCATCTAAATAATCCTTTCTTATTAATGCATTGCTCATTAAAAGTCCACGATCAACTTTGCATAATTCTCTCGTTTTATCTTGGTAACAATCATTAATGCAATCGGATCTCGTTCTATAATACCCGTGATCATGATCCGAGTCATATGTATAGCAGTCTGTGTCGTAACCCTTCCCTAATCTTTGGATTCTATGCTCAGAATATTTGATACTGGTCACTTGTCTAATATCAATCTCCTTAAATATAATATCTGAATAATCAGGCAATTTATTTGATGCATGAATTGAAACATGATAAAATATAAAAAATGGCAAAGATCTTATAACATATCGAACGTTCATTCTGATGATAATGGCATCCAATTCAACCTGGAAATTTTGCCATTCTTTCTCAGCGTGGCTGAAAAAGGTCAGACATTTTGTTTCATACCTCGATTCGAAAGTATTGTTGAGTTGTTTAATAACAATTGTCTCCAATGGTTCGCTAATATATGTGTAAAAATCGTAACTTCCAAAATATTCAACATAAAATTTACCAGGTATTGAATTATTACTTGTTCTTCCATAGAAGGCGAACCATATCGTATGTTTCCCATCAAGTGTTTTGTGCTTGATACTCATTTTGTCAAACAAATCATTCATATTCAGGCCCTTATCCATCAAGTTATGACCAGTGTAATCATGAAAAGTCTCAATATATAATTGCTCTGCCTCGTATAAATCATTTCTCAATTTTTCTTGGTATTTTTGTTTTAAATTTTTGAATTGAGCATCAAATTTTGTAGCCCTTTCTATTGAAAATAGTTGCTTGTAGCATAATGTAATAGCCGGTGGTGATTGGTCTGGGAGTCGACCAATTTGAAGGCTGACAATAGTTTTGCCTGATATATACTGTTCATATATAATTTCAACTTGATAAATCAAGCCACAGAGAGATATTATAATTAGAATTATATTCGAGATTTTTTTAGCACTTGACTGCAGCATTTTATTAATCATTCGTGTCCTTGTATAAATAATTTGAATTTTTCCGAAGATTTTTGTATTTTTTATGTAATATTTTATTGCCTGATATTTAATTAAATGTCCTGGCGCGAAATCTATATAATTCAAGTGCTCTATTGTTTTCGCAATTAACATTTTGCACTTATTTAACATATGGCTGATATATTGATTAATGAATGTAATCATGGTAATTACTTTGAAAATATCATTGAATACGCCCAATAGAGACAAACCTAACCACATACCCAATAGTCCTCCAAAGTTGCAAAAGAAACCAATCAAATTCATTTCGGGAATGTGCTTGACAAAAATATCAGGATTTTCACTGTGGATAATCCTGATAGTATTACCTTTTTCGTTGAGATCTGCTGTTTCAATTTCAACCAAGTAATATTTGAAATTGCATTCAACTTTGCATTTGTCATCACAATCTTGTTCAATTGAAAAAACATGTCGATTATATTCTTTATCATTGCACAATAAGAATTTATCATTTCCATTCATTATATTCTCTTTCCTAATGAAAAATTTACCCACGAATAGGCCTTGATCCACTTTACATATCTGTCTCAATTTTTCTTGGTAACATTCGTAAATTGAATCCGATCTCATCCTTTGATAATTAAAATGAGCTTGGGATTTATAAGAAAAGCAATTTGTATCGTAACCATTGCCTAGTCTTTGAATTCTGAGTTCAGAATATTTTATCAGTGTCATTTTGTTTATGTTGATAACTTTGAAATGCACAAGATCGCCACCAGGAAGGTCATTCGGTGAATGAATTGATAATAAATATATTTTATTACCAGGAAACAATACTTCAGAAACAGTATTGTTCATATTAACAACAATCTCATGAACCTGTGCTTGAAAATTTTTCCATTCCTGCTGAGTTTGACTGAAGAATGTCATACATTTAAATAGTTGAATCCCTCGGTACCCAAAATGCGAGATATAAATGGTTTCCAAAGGTTCACCAATGTATTGATATTTATTGAAACTTTTTCCAGATTCGACTTCAAATTGATCATGGAGACTAATATTCTCCATGTTTCCATAAAATCCGAAATATATTAATTGACTTTCGTTAAAAGCTTTGTATTTATGGCTTATTTTATCGAACAATTCATTCATATCAATGCCAGTATTTATCAAATTTTTTGCAAGGTAATTCTGAAATTTTGTAGAGAGAGGAATTGTTTTTACGCTAGTACGCTTTTTCAATAGTTCAAGATATTGTTCATTCAGTGTTGCAAAATATGGGTTATATTTTGCCGCCCTCTCCAAAGAGAATAATCCAGGCAAACAGAAAGTGATAGCTGGAGGAGGCGAGTCTGATATCCCATCAATTTCAAGGCTTACAATAGTCTTGCCAGCCATGAACTGGCTACAAATAATTTGAACTTGATACATCAAACCACAGAAAGAAAGTATAGCCAAAAATGTTTTGACTATTTTTTTAGCTATCGCATCGAACTTAAATCTTCCTTGCAAATTATGAATTTGATATTCATCATAACGATAAACCTTCAAACTATTGATAAAATACATTATCAAGCACTGTTTCAGGGAGAAATTTTAACAAAATGTTATACTGTCTATAAAATTTTAATGTTAATTATCCTTGTTTTTTCTTCTCATTAAAAATACAGTCTCTATTCTCGTTATTTTGTAAATTTATATTGTTCAGTCTAATTAATTTTTTTATCTATAAAAAAATTAATTAATTTATATTGATTATTTTTTGTATGAATTTTAGTAATTGTATGACATGTCAAATCAATACAAAAATTCATATTTTATATTATCTATTACAATATAATTTACATAAAATACTTACTACAATTTTTTATAGAATATTCTATCCCGAGACAGTTCTAATTATTATGGTAAATTTACTTTCAAATTATGCATGCAATAATATATGAATATTCAAATTATAATATTCAAAATTTTTATGTTTTCCAAAAATTTTCTATTGATTTTTTCGTCGCATGGATGCTTTTAATTAATCTTGTTCAGATAATGTGGATATAGACAAATTCCCATGATGATTTATAGTTGCTTGAAAGAAATATTTGTTTGAATTTATTTGTATTCCATTTTTCATGAATTCATTGATAGATATTTAAAAACTCGAACAAACAAAAAGTTTAATTATTTTTTATGTTTAAATAAATGCCTGGATGAACATTATTTACCTTGCGAAATAGAAAATTGTTTTTAAAGTTAATTGAATTTTGTTTTGAAATATTTGTAATAATATTTATTTTGAACTTTTCAAACAATATTAGGAAATATTATTTCATAACTTATTTATAGATAAGAAACAAATCGTATATAAAACTGAACTAAGATTTATGTCAAATGATTTGTTGCATGGATTTTGAAATGAGGATCAAGGTTAATTGTTCTATGATCAATAGAAAATGTCATGATAATTAACATTTTAATAATTAGCATGGTATTCAAATTCAAAATGTTATATATAAATTAAATTTAATATTACATTAAAATGAACAAAGAAAATTAGCTTCAACTTAGTATACCTTGCTCATATTGTTGAACTTATTCCTTTGTTTGAGATAAGGCGAATAATTTATGATAAGTTTAGATAAATCTTAAAAATGTTTTGGTAGCGCTTTTCGTAACAATACATTCGATTAGATAATTTTCAATGAGCAAGGTCAGTTCAATATTGAATTCAATAAAATATCAAAACTAATCGGAAAGGTGTTCAAAGTGATCTTGAATATTTACCCTATCAGTTGCTTCTACAATGCCGAGTCAGACCAATTCTATGATATCAGTGAAATCTAATAGCAACCTAGTTCAAAAAGGCGGTGAAAAGATGACACCAAGGTATGTAAACTAATTGCAACTTGCTCGAAATAAATAATTTGATCGGAATGAAGGGCTGTTCCCATCTATCACTCAATTAACGGTAAATACGAAATCGATTTGAAGGCCGTTAGGGATGTGTTCGCCAACGAGTCGGTGGCCGACAAACTGATAGCCGTCTACTGTATCGCCGGTCCCTCCCGTTCTGGGAAGTCATTCGTTTTGGACCTATTCCTCAAATATCTGCTGAACGGCGGGAGAGAGGACTGGATTGACGTCGATATTGAAGAGTCATTCAAATACAGCAATAGTGAGGACAGAGTGACGACAGGTATTTGGATTTGGTCTGAACCTGTCGTCAGAAAGGACAGGGAGGGTAACGACATCGCTGTTTTCCTGATGGACACACAGGGATGGCATGACTCCAGGCAACCGAAAAGAGATGACGAATTGATTTTCGAGTTGAGCACCTTGCTCAGTTCGGTTATCCTGTTCAATGTTGAGAAGAGGATCAATGAAGACGTTCTCTTTTACCTGCAGAATTTAACCAGCACAGCACACGCTCTTGGTGAAATGGATGACCAGCCCTTTCAGAGACTGGTGTTTCTGGTCAGGGATTGGTTGGCCTTCGATGTGATGAATGACTTTCCTTACGGTTATTACGATAGTCAGCGCCCGACAGAGTTCAGGGATTTTATTCAATACAAATGGGATCCCAGTGCTCGAAGTGAGCAAGATCAGAAAATCAGGAAAATGCTCTCGATGCTTTACGAACGTATTTGCGCTTATCTGATGCCTAACCCTGGTAAAATTATCTACTATAATAAGTTTGATGGCAGCAAAATTGATGATGAGTTCAAGGACCATCTTGTTAACTTTTGTTCGATTCTGTTTGACGAGGGTAATATTGTTCCGAATCAATTCAATGGTGTTTACCTTAAGGGCATGCAATTGTTCGAATTGATCAAGGGCAAATGGTCGAAGGATTTCAAACTGGATCTATTGAAGCCCAGGAATGAAGGCCCGGATGAGTCTGTCTATCGCTTGGCCTATGAAACGGCAAAAGACTATTTCGATAAAACAATGAATCATTTGATCAAGAATTGCAAGGATATCAAGGAGTTGGAGGATTTGATCAAGCATCAAAGGTAAGCAATGTATTTTATTCTAAATGTTTATCAGTTATGACAAGGATTATTAAAATCTCATCTTGGCATTTAAAAAAATCTTGATTATAATGAAGATAAATAATTATAAAAAAATAAACAAATAAATACCCAAAAGTATTAGACATAAATATGTTAATAACTTTTGAATTGAGTTTCAAATAAAAGGTTACAGTCCCTAACATTTTATTTGTTCCTGGTCGTTAATAATTCAATAATCAACTAGGTTAATTAATAAAAATAATTATTTAAAATTTTCGTTTTATTAAATTAAATTGATATTTATTTTGCAGCAATGTTTGCTATGAAAGCAAATATCTAATCGTGAAAAATGATAATCTCGTGGACAAGGAATTGAAGAAAAAATATTCCGTAGTTTTCAGCTCTGAAATGAATTCCAGGCAAAAATATTTCGCTAAAATGATCCGGACTACTATCGAATGCAAACACAGGGAAAAGGATCTTGAACTAATTGATCTGGAAATAAAGGACAAGGAATTGGAGATTGAAGAGATTAATAGCGATGCTTTCTTTGAACAAGATGAATTGTATAAATATTTGACTCTTGATGAACTGAATGATTTGAACGAGCAAGCTGCAATGATCCAGGAAAGTATTGAACACATCTGGAATAATATCGACGAAATGAAGCAGCAGTTCATACAAATCAAGAAAAAGGAAAGAAAGGTAAGTTTAGTAATAATTAAATTCAATAATTAATTTGTTCTTTTTATTTTCGCAGAGAAAATGATCTTGATTATATGCTATTGAGAAAAGCTTTAAACTGTAAATTATAATAAAATTTATTTATCGTCTGAAATCACCTTGTACAATAATTCCAATAAACTCAACTTTTGTTGAACAGAATGTTTAAAAACTGTAACATTTATAATGAGTTTTGTTTTTCAATACTTTATTTTTACATATTATTATATTTTCGGAAAAGAATGACCAAGAATGACTATTATTAAAGGGGAGTTTTTTTCTAACTATTTGTCAATTTGTCATAATTTGACTGAAAGGTAGCTTGCAAGTTTATTGTTATTAAATTCAATAATTAATTTTTATATTGTCAAGGAAAATTATCTTGGTTACATAATTATTGAGAAATCTAAATCAAAAATTATTTGGTGGCTGAAATCACCTTGTATCACATTTTATTTCAATGTAATCCAACCAATCCGAATGATTATTAGGTCAAATCTATTTTAAAAACTGTAACTTTTATATTTAGTTTTGATTTTTTTTACAATACTTTTAGATTTTAATAAGTTTTTGACAATAACAGAGCGCAGTATTAAACATTACCATGCTCAAATGAAAGTTCATATTTTCAACATTTTTGGATAGAATTTCGATTGTCAAAGGGTCGGAAACAATGGTAAAACCTAAGGCTTGGAATTTTGTGATTTTTATTTCAATAATCCGCACAAATGCATATAATGCGATATATTGATCAAGGGCAAATGGTCGAAGGATTTTAAACTGGATCTACTGAAGCCCAGGAATGAAGGCCCGGATGAGTCTGTATATCGTTTGGCTTATGAAACAGCAAAAGACTATTTCGATAAAACAATGTAATTTGATCAAAATTTTATTTCATTGTAATCAATCCAATCAATACCAAAGTTTAGGTCAATTTTATTTTAAAAACTGTAACTTTTATATTGAGTTTTGATTTTTTTTATAATAGTCTCAGATCTTATTGAATTTTGGGAAACGACTGACACTAGGTATTAAATCTTATCATGCTCAAATTAAAATTCATTTTTTAACATTTTTGAATAGAATTTCTTAAGCAGTCGATAGTCAAAGAGCTCTCGACTTCAGAAACTGTGGTAAAGCCAAAGACTAAGAGGAATTATTTTTTCATTTCAAGTATGGCTGATAATGATATCAGTACCTAGTCAATTTATTTGGCTAGAGCTTTCGAAACTAGTCACAAACTACCAAAGATTTTGGTCAACTATAATATAGTGAACTCACCATGATAAGTCATGGCTCAATTTAATTTAATTCAAACACGATTAAAAACACAAAAAAATAAATTTATTTGTTTTAATTTGATTTTAAAGTATAAAACTATAAAAGTATTTTATTTATCAAATTCAGCATTTCTTGATAGGCTCTTGGTTAGGTTTTCTTATGCTCGTGGTTATGTTTGTGGTTATCCTTGTGGTTATGGTCCCTGGTGATGCTCGGGGTTACGCTTGTGGTTATCCTTGTGTTTATCCTTGTGGTTATGCTCGGGGTTACACGTGTGGATATGCTCGTGGTTATGTTTGCCTTTGAAATGGTCCGGGAGGTGCTAGTCTTCAACCAATTTCTGGACGTCTTGGGCTCCACCGAAGAGAAAGACAATCTTAAGTGTAGTCATCTGGTCGACTATAGTTTGAGCAATGTCTCTCAAGTTCTGGGGCACGTCCAAGGCAATAATTTGTTGGTGACCGAATGGAAAGTACTTTTCGAGTACATCGACCATATGTACCATCAGATCGATGTCGATGTTAGCCATCGATATGTTTTTCATATCGAATAGCGTGATGTAACCCCTCCGACCACTCTCGCGATCAAAGAGGTCGTACATATGGACCAAGAACTGTTTGTGCAGATCCCTATCCTTCTTATTGTATTTTCTGATGTTATCCCAGATAACATGGCGGCCTTCCCTATCCTTGAAGTCGTGCCGAAATACGCCTTGAAATAGATATAATAAGCAAGATGTTATAGTTATTAATAATAGATATCTTGGATATTTACCTCTCTCAACCAGTGATTTGACATCGTCGTACTTTATTTCGTGGACCCCGAAGTTTTTTCTCCAGGCCATGGCACTGATCAGCCCCTTCTGCACCTGTTCCTCACTCTTGTCACCGGAACCGTTGAACCGTTCGATCCACCAGTGATTCGACTGAACCATTTCCACGTCCTTTTGATAGAAGATATCCGGATCCAATTGATATAAGGCGAGGAATGCGGTCAGAATTCGTGCGATTACTTACTTACTGACAGTCATCTTGTAATTTGAGACTCAATTTAAATGACTGTTTGAAAGGCAAATGAAATAGACTTTTGGTTAAGTTTTTCTCAATTCAATGGTATTTCGAGAGTTATTTAGTGAGCCATATGTTTGATCACCTGGGATGGCCAACCTGGAGTAATAATAGTATTTGATGCGAAAATAATACCTAGCATTTGTCACTTAAAATAGTCAAGTTTTAAATAATTTTTTATGCTAGTTTTTTTTCCTAGAAGAAAATCTTAGCAAAAAATTTCCACTTTATTTCCCTCTCCAAATATCAATTAAAAGTTCATTCTTTTCAACATTTTTTGATAGAATTTTATTGATATTTATTTCAATAATCCGCACAAAAAGCATATAATTAGCGATAAATTGAATGAAAAATTGACAAAACTCTCTGTTATTCATAGCAAACAAATCCCAACAATAGAGTCCTATTTCAGGTCCTGACAGGCGTTCGATAAATGCCTGGATTCTCATCTTCATCGGTAGTGATAAATTGACCCTGATTACAATGCTGTGTAATAGCGGATAGGATTTGTGAGCGGTCTTCGATAGCTTAGCGCACAGGTAGTTGAGTACGAATACCAATAGAAAACAGTTGACACCAATGGTTGTGCACAAGAGCTTCAGATAGAGGTCTGTGTCCTTTCGGGTCACTATAAATATCGTGAAGTCGATGACCGGCGCCACTGAGAAGTAGACCTGAAATACAATGATTTTGTAGACTTTGTTCAACTCCTGAAGGGTTTTCTCCACCGAATGGTGTCTTCGGATGGCATTCATCAGTAGTTTTATGTCTTTCCTCTGAAAACTGTATTCAATCGATTCGTTGATTTCATTGAATTGATATTTGATATGAATTAGTAGTGAATACCAGAGCGTTGAGTAACCGGTAAATATTTTCCAGGTGTGTATCGACCAGATCATTGTTATACAACTCCAAATTACCAAGCTGAGCAAGAAAAAATTCGAGTTTTCAACTAAGTAGGCTCTTATTGATGAAATTATCAAGATAAGTGCGATTGAAACGCCCAGAACGGTGCTAGATCGATTGATAAAAAACTTGATCGAGATGGTCATGTGCAGGGCAAATTTCTTTGAGTAATTCCTGGATAACTTATAGACATTCCTCTTGTGTATGATATCATTCAGGAATTTAATGACAAATAGATTTCCATTCAATTCGTTGTAGTTATAGAACAGACCGAAGAGCAGAGCCAGTGCTGACCCCATCATACCATAGACTGAGACATATCTCCCGTTCCCCATAAGATGTGTTGCGTTAGAGAAGAATGACCTGACTTTTGGGTTGCCGTCGAATACGGCACAAGTCGTGAAGTTTATTAACATTAGAAGAATTGATAATTTCAGTGAAATTGATATCCGGATCCTTTTCTTCTGGAAATTGTTTTCGGTATAATTGTCCCAATTTTTGGCCAAAAATAAGAAGTTTTTGGAGCAAAACATCTCGAGTGTCGACAGGCAATCGCTTTCGTGGGTGAGATCATTGACAAAATGAGCAAACTTATTTTTTGAACTTTGTTTCGCTGAATTGGCTATATTTTCAAATGTTTTTCGCATTTTTTAATAGTTATCCAGCAATTAATAAATTGATGTTTTATTAAAGTTTTGAATTAAAAACAAAACTTAAAATAGATTTTAAATGAATTAATGATTTTATAGAATCCATGAAACTGGTATTGAACATGGAAAGTTTATTTTTGACCTCAATTTTGTCAGATTCTTCCGTTATTCTTTAAATATTTTTGATAAATTAATTAAAAACATGAGATTCCCGTGGTAACAGATTCTATTTACTTTTGTTTTTAGAAAAAACAAGACCTAGAACAATTAATTAAAATTCATGATCAAAGAAAATTAATCAAATTTGTTTGACGTCAATGAAAAAAATCAATATTTATTTAATTTGAGCTTGATAAATATTTGTTTTATTCAAGGAAAAATATATTAAAATAACCTAGGTATATGGTTGAAACTAAGATGGTTGATTAAATCTGAGACCTTGATTCATTTGCAAGGGTAAAGTATAATGGTAGAAAATATGAGTGCAAAATATTTTCTTGAAATGTTTGCTGAACGAGATATAGATAACTGGGTAAAGCTGGCAGGTGAGCAAGAACAGATAATAAGGCAACCAGCTTTTGGCGTTGACCGAGCAAGGTACATGTTTGTCATATCTGAAATTGTAGACCAAGTTTTTAATTGAGTTCATATTAAACGTATTTGAAATATTTTGGTTTAGATAAATTAATTGTAATAGAGGATTTTTAAAATAAATTAATGATAAGAAAATATTTGAGAAAAACTTCCATAATATAGTCAAAGAACATCCGGTTGTTCATAGGAAATAGATCTAGCACATAAATTCCGATCTCAGAGCCGTCCAAATGCGAGATAAAATTCTGAATTTTAAATTTTTGATGAATTGATAATTTATTTTGAATGAGAAAACTGTAGAGAAGTGGACGAGACTTGTGAGCAGTTTTGATGATCTGAGCGCACATACAGTTCACTATAAAAACTATCGCAATAATAATGAGTCCGACGGTAAGACCAAATGATTTTATGAAAAATGAGGAGTCGTTCCGATTGAAGACATAAATCGAGAGATCAATACCCGGAACAGATGAAAAGTATACCACAAATACCATTATTTTATACATTTTGTTCAACTCGTGGACCGTCTGTTCAACTGATTTGTGTCTTAGGATTGCATTCAGTAATGAATTCGTGTTTTTATTCTTAAGACTGTATTCAATCAATTCATTGATTTCTATGAATTGGTATTTCAAGTAAACTAGGAATGAGTACCAGAGGGCTAACGAACCGATGTATGTTTTCCACTGTTGTGTCGCCCAAATTATAAGAATTACCAAGCTGAATATCAAACTCGATAAATTGATCTGAGAATTATCATCAAAGTATGCCAAGATTGTTGATAAACATGTAAGTGAAGTTGCTAGACCAGCAAAAAGATTACTGTTTTGCTTCATAAAGTGCTTGGTGAAAATATTGACAATAATACCAAACTTATTTGAGTTTTTGCTCGACAATTGAAAGGTGTTTCTCTTGTGTTTGATATCATTGAGAAATTGAACGACAAATAGCCTTCCCTTCAGTTCGTTGAAGGTATAGATGAGTCCGAGGGTTAGCCCCGAAAATGAACCGATTAAACAGTAGAATGAAATAACACGTGAATCACCAAGGAGGTAAGTGCCATCAGCTAGCAAATATCGAACAATTGAATTGTTGTTGAAAATCGAAATCATTAAAAATCTTATGTTTGATAAAAGTAGGACTGCTTTTAGAAGAAAGCAGATAGTGATCCGGGTCTTTAAAAATACGTTATCGCAATAGTCATCCCAACTCTTGGCTATGAATATGAAGTTTGAGGAACAGAACCTCTCAATTCTGTTCAAACCAAGATGTGCTTGCTTATTGTTATCAATGAATGTGTTGACGCGATTTTTTGATAAGATTTTCACTCTATTTGAAAAGTTTTTGAATTTTTCAGATATTTTTCTAAATAACATTTTAACAAACATTTTGTGACTGATCTTAACAATGAATTTATATTTATTCCTCTTCATAAAAATTAAACATGATAATTTTTAGGCAAATTGGTAAACAAACTTAAGCATGGTAATTTATTTGAGTGCATTAAATTGTGTAAATGATCTTTAATTTGAATATTTTGTAAATAAAATTTCATTATATTTTCAATTTTTAGATGATTTGAACTAAATATAAATTTCTATTGAATTTTTTCGGAAACTCAAAAATTATACTTGTTAATTTTATTTTTCAGACAATATCGTAAACAAAAATGGGCATGGTAATTTAATTGCTTGGCTGTTCTAAATATAAATTTCTAAAAATAATTTTTTTATGTTTTATAATTTTCTATTGAATTTTTCATCGCATAGATGCATTTAATTAATCTTGTTCAGTTATTGAGAATCTAGAAAAGTTCCCATGATAATTTATGATTCCCAAGAATACATAGCCTTGAATTGATTCCCAAGAATAGAAAAACAATACCTAGAACAATTAATTAAAATTCATGATCAAACACATTTATTCAAATGAAACAAATCATTATTACACAAATTTTAGCTTGATGAATCTTTGTTTAATTCAAAAAAAATATATTAGAATCTTCTAGGCATAAAATTTAAATTAAGAATGTTGATTCACTCTATCAATATGAGCTTGATTTATTTGCAAAGGTAAAGTATCTTGGTAGAAAAAATGTGTGGAATATAGTTTCCTGAAATGTTTGCTGAACCAGAAATAGATAACTGGGTAAAGCTGGCAAGTGAGCAAGAACAGATAATAAGACAACCAGTTTTTTGCGTTGACCGAGCATGGTACCTGTTTGTCATATCTCAAGTTGTAGACCAAGTTCCTAATCGAGTTCATATGAAACGCAGAATTTGTTAAAATAAAAATAAAAAATATCGACAAAAGTCTGAAAATCACAGAAAACTGAAAACTATTTTCACTATTTCTGAACGAATTTGATATCAAATGAGTTATGGTTTTCATTGAAAACGTGAATATCGTTAGCGCAGGTAAAACGTACTGCAAAATGATCAGGATTATTGTCGAACTGGCCCTGAACTGGCGGTTATCGCTCAGCCCTTTCATGTAGTTTTCATAATGAGAACAAATTAGT
This sequence comes from Tectocepheus velatus, assembly GCA_034700625.1. NCBI lineage: Eukaryota > Metazoa > Arthropoda > Arachnida > Sarcoptiformes > Tectocepheidae > Tectocepheus > Tectocepheus velatus. Next base: position 16,958 of record JAQIXV010000649.1, read on the forward strand.
GAATAGTTTTTGTAATTGAAATAATAGACATCATTAGTGACCACAAAGAATATCGAGAACAATGCACTTGTTAACCAAATTGATTTGACCAAGCTACATGTCGAGATTTTGTCCATGGGATTGTTGAACACCCGGGTCAGTGAGAAGTACTGTTCCAATGATAGGAAAGCCATAGAAAATGAGACGACATATAGTGATAGGGCGTTGGTGTAGTTGACCAGGGATTGGACGAACAAGTTCAGTTTTGGGTTGAGCATGTTTAACCCAGGTACAATGATGAATATGGGTAGGAAAAAGTCAATAATAACCAGTAGTCCAGAGGTGGCGATGTTTGTCATCAAAATGTTTGGCCGTTTACTTGAGCTCAAGGGACTGGTAGTCCGCGAGGCTCTCATCACTTTAATAACAATTATGTTTGATATCATTGAAAATGTTTGCAAGATTATTAGGATGACAAGCAAAAGACCCCGACTGTTGAACAGATGAAATACATTTTTGAAGTGATTCTCCATTTTTTGCACGACTTTCACTAATTTTCATTACTTTTTAAATATAAACAAATAATTATCTCAAAAGTTATGCTTTTTATTTATGCTGAGCGATGATAACACTGATCTAGTGACTGATCAAGGTTAGACAATGTTTATTTGAAAAGATTTATTTTATTACATAATTAAATTAAATGTAAAAGTTGATTTTTAAAATAAATTAATTATAAGAAAATATTTGAGAAAAACTTGAATAATATAATCGAAGAACATCTTGTTGTTCATAGGAAATAGATCTAGCACATAAATTCCGATATCATGTCCGTCCAAATGCTGGATAAAATTCTGAATTTTCAACTTTTTATTAAATGATAATTTGTTTTCAATGATAAATCTGTAGAGAAGTGGACGAGACTTGTGGGCAGTTTTGATAACCTGAGCGCACATATAGTTAAGTGTGAAAATCAAGACAATAACCATAAGTCCCACTAAAAAGGCCACGAATTTCAAGGTAAGTGTGGAATCGTTTCGATGGATGACATAAATCGATATATCAATTGCCAGAACAGATGTCGAGTATACGAAAAATATAAGGATTTTATACATTTTGTTCAACTCGTGTACCGTCTGTTCAACTGATTTGTGTCTTAGGATTGCATTCAGTAATGAATTCGTGTTTTTATTCTTAAGACTCTTTTCAAATAATTCATTGATTTCTATGAATTGATATTTTAGGTAAACAAGGAATGCATACCAGAGAGTGACTGTACCGATAACTACCTTCCAGTGTTGAACACCCCAAATAGCAGAGAGTAATAAACAGAAAATTAAACTGGGTAATGTAATTTTGTTATCATTATCAAAATACGCAATGATCGAGGCCATTCCACTAATAACAATTACGATAGCAGCCATAGTACTGCTGTTTTGTTTCATAAAGTACTTGGTGAAAATATTGAGTATAATACCAAACTTATTTGAATTTCTTATCGACAATCGATAGGCATTCCTCTTGTGTTTGATATCATTGAGAAATTGGACCACAAATAGCCTTCCTTTCAATTCGTGATAGTTATGGATGAGTGCAAAAAATAACGCATTGAATGATGCAATTAAACAGTAAATTGATATAACCCGGGAATCTCCCAATAAATAAGTTCCATCTGCAAATACTGAACGAACGACCTTGTTCTTGTTGAAAATTGTACATGTTATAAATCTAATTGAGATCAAAATCATTGCTGTCCTGAGTATTAGGCTTATGATGATCCGGGTCTTTGAAAATGTTTGATCACAAGAGTCGTCCCAATTGTCTGATATAAGTAAATAGTTTGAGGAACAGAACCTCTCGATTCTGGACAGTCCATGGATTTCTTGGCTATTTTTATCCAGGAATGTTTTGATGAGAGTTTTATGCCTTGATTTGAAGGCATTCTTCTTTGTCTTGATTTTGATAAACATATTATTCGAAGACATCTTAAGAACTGTTCATTAAATTCATAAATAGTTCTATAAATTATCTTGACACATCATTTATCTTGATGATTAATTATATTTAGTCATGGATATTGATATTTTTATTTTAATTTTAAATGTCAAACAATTATAGTAATTATAATTAAAATCGATATCTCATATGATTTTTTATGACTAGATTAAAATGTGTGAAATTTTACAAGATTATTCTACATTAATTTGATTATGAGAAAGTATTTGAGAAATACATTCATAATATAGTCGAAGAACCTCATGTTGTTCATAGAAAATATATCTAGCACATAAAATCCGATCTCAGGGCCGTCCAAATGCGAGATAAAATTCTGAATTTTCAACTTTTGATAAATTGTTAATTTGTTTTCAATGAGAAAACTGTAGAGAAGTGGACGAGACTTGTGGGCAGTTCTGATGACTTGAGCGCAAATATAGTTCACTGTAAAGACTATCCCAATAACAATGAGTCCGACCGTAAGACCTAATGATTTTATGAAAACTGAGGAGTCGTTCCGATTAAAAACATAAATCGATAGATCAATACCCGGAACAGATGTAAAGTATACCACAAATACCATTATTTTATACATTTTGTTCAACTCGTGAACCGTCTGTTCGACTGATTTGTGTCTTTGGATTGCATTCAGTAATGAATTCGTGTTTTTATTCTTAAGACTCTTTTCAATCAATTCATTGATTTCTATGAATTGGTATTTCAGGTAAACTAGGAATGAATACCAGAGGGATAGAGTACCGATGTATGTCTTCCACTGTTGTGTTCCCCAAATTATAAGTGTTATCAAGCTGAAAATCAAGCTTGATAAGTTTATCTGAGAATTCTCATCCAGGTATGCCAAGATTGTTGATAAACATGTAACAAAAGTAGCAAAAAAAGCAATAAGATTGCTGTTTTGCTTCATAAAGTGCTTGGTGAAAATGTTGACAATAATACCAAACTTATTTGAGTTTTTGCTCGACAATTGAAAGGTGTTTCTCTTGTGTTTGATATCATTGAGATATTTGACGACAAATAGCCTTCCATTCAGTTCGTTGTAGGTATAGATGAGTCCGAGGGTTAGCCCCGAAAATGAACCGATAAAACAGTAGAATGATATAACACGTGAATCACCAAGGAGGTAGGTGCCATCAGCTAGCAAATATCGGACAAATAAGTTGTGGTTGAAAATTGAAATCAATAAAAATCTTATGTTTGCCAAAAGTAGAACAGCTCTGATAAAAAAGCAGATAATAATCCGGGTCTTTGAAAATATGTTATCGCAATAGTCATCCCAACTCTTGGCTATGAATATGAAGTTTCCGGAACAGAACCTCTCGATTCTTGTCAAACCCAAGCTCTCATCTTTGTTGTTATCCAGGTAAGTTTTGATACCTTGTTTGAAACGTTGTCTTTGATTAGTTTTGCAGGAATTTACTCGTCTTTTGAATTTTTTGGACATATTTTTCAAAAATATCTTTGAAAATAAACTTTAGATTTGAATAAGAATTTTGAGTAAATATAATTCAATTTGAAAATCCATTGCACGAATATTTTTGATTAATCACATTATTTATTGGAATAATTTTCTAGCGTGTGGCTAACCTTGGTAAAAGCAAACAAATATATTAGTGATTAATTGTTATTTTTCGTGAATTCAGAAAATATTTTAAAGATCAAGGTTATTTTTATTTATCGAATTTTGCATAAAAATCGATTTTAAACAAATCAATAGAATTTTTGTTTCATTAGATTTTTTCTGACATAAAACTTAAAATAATTGAATCAAAAATAAAATAACTGATAAAAACCACCATGATAAATTTACAGAAATAAAAATCAATTTCAGAACCGGACAAGTGTTGAATAAATTCCTGAATTTTCAACTTTTTCTGAATCGATACTTTATTTTCAATGAGAAAACTGTTACAGTAGTGAAGTGGACGAGACTTGTGGGCGGTTTGGATGACTTGAGCGCAGGTGTAGTTCAATGCAATAGTTTTGAAATATTGGATTTCATCAAAAAATTATTATGAAAATCCAATTTAAAAAATTTAGAGCACCAATTTAAATTAATGATATCCATTCATATGACTCCGACACTAAATTCAATTATTATAGGATGAGATCTGATTGCGTTTATGACTTTTATCAGGATAAAATAAGAGAGATCTGCAAAGCTGATCATGGTATTTTAATGAGTAAATCTTTGATAAGGAGAGACTATTTATTAGTAAATGGAAGTAATAGATTGATATCATGTTATGATACGGATTATAATATTAATAATTTTGCAATAAGAGAAAATTGCCATAAAATATGCAAGGTTGAATGCAATTTCAGATATTATCCCTTAGAAATTGAAAGACCTGTTAATTCGGAAGAGGAGAATCATATCTGGATTCAACATGGTGAATACCCTGATATTTTTATTGAGCACATTCCTGAAATGAACATGATACGTTTCTTTTGCGACTTTGGCGGACTTTTGGGAATGTGGCTAGGTCTCTCACTTTTCGGTATATTCAATGGATTTTTCAACATTATGAGAAAGGTTGATTACTTGAAATATTTAAAATTATTCATTTTGAAAATAAATAATCTATTATATTAACAAATTGAAATTCATTTGTATTAGTAAAATATTAAATAGAGATAATCCCCGCTCAAGCGAACCCACGTTTAGTGAAAATGCCATGCTAACTAAAATTTTCTTCAGACCCAATCCCACTTCCATGGCGTTAATGAAACCCCACTTAAATGAAAGGCCCCTCATTTGTGAAGAAATTTAAACAAATCTTCTCGGCCCCCACCTCATCGCTCATGCAGGGTTTTTCTGTATTATTAAACCATGTAATTAATAATTGATAAGGTAATAAAAATCATTATTTGACCAAAAAATTAAATGTTCAAAATTGAAGTTTAATTTTACGTTAAATGCTAAACGCTATCAACTCTAGATGTCACCCTAGGCAGTTCTTATGATCAAAAGGTAGTTGTAGTTCAATGCAATTGTTTTGAAATATTGGATTTCATCAAAAAATTATTAAGAAAATCTAATTATAAAAAATCTAGAACACCAATTTAAATTAATGAGATGTGTTTATCAACATTTCATACCTAGGCTGGTACAAGATGGCTTTATATTGTTTATAACTTAATAATACCTGGCGGACCCGGGACTGTGTTAGCAAGATAGAGGATAGATTTGAGTTATAACTTGAATTTATCTAAAAATTTTACTATCGTTATTTTTTTCATCTAGGTACTCAAAAGTACACAATTAAAAACAATTGTGAAAATTTTATTATCAGTGTTATTACCATGTATTTTATCAATAAAGTCCATGTTTTAGAGAATATTAGAGAATCTTCTAGATGTTTGAAATATGTGAGAAGCAAGTTCAAAGCGAGTTTTGAAAAAGTATTCAAGACAATGCTAATGATAATATCAAGCTGCGGATTATTTTACCAAGCTCAAATGATTTACAACCAATATATGTCCGGCAAAACTATTGTCAGCCTTCAAATCGGTCGACTCCCAGACGAATCACCGCCGGCTATAATCATATGTTTTAATGAACTTTTCTCAATGGAAAGGGCGGCAAAATTTCAGCCTGGCTTCAAAGAGATAAATGAAAGATACCAGCATCTAATAAGAATTGACAATGCCTTGGGTAAACCTAGGCAAATATATAGAGATTTGTTTGTGAATTACACGACTGAACGTTTGACGAACAATGGCCTGGATATGAATGAATTGTTCGACAATATGAGCGTCAAATTCAAAGCACTCGATG
>JAQIXV010000650.1:0-22721 GCA_034700625.1 Tectocepheus velatus
GACGAAGAGTCGAGTCTCCGCCTCCGGTCACGACTCTAGATGTGTCCCAATTGGGATCAATACTCCAAACGGCTCCGCCGTGTCCATCGAAAGTACCCAAACGCTCGCCATTTATGGTAAACCAAATATTGGGTGCATTATCTTTTGACGCGGAAAAAAGGAGGTCTCCCTCTCTGTTGTATTTTATTTGAGTTATGGACCTCTCGTGTCCGTGAAGTACGTATGGCTTCTGTTGACCACAAACAGTGAATTTGATTATCAATTATCATATATTATGTAAACATTACTCACCATTTGATTATCAAAAGTGTTGTCAAAAACGTTTGAATCAATTGATTGTATTTTCAATGGAAACGGAAGTCATGCTCTCATATGTGTTGAGGGTTTGTATAATAATTACATTCACTCAATGTTTTACTTCACTTTTAATTCTGCAATTCTTCAAGAATATTGAGATTTGAAGGGCATTTGTGTAATCTAGATCATTTCCTCTGACTCATCCTATCAATTATTGCTTGGTTATGTATTTATTCAAAATGTGTTAGTTTAGTAAGTCAGTAAAAGTCAATATATTGGGTAAAAGATTAATAAAAATATAAGTTGAAACCGAGAGCTGTTTTACTCTTACTTTTGATATCAATTTCCTTTACATTTAATTATCGAATGATTGATAACATTATTTATATTTTATTGATTGATCAAGAGTTGACTGATAGCATGCATTCATAGCTAGAGCTAAATGTTATGTACTTTTTTAAATTAATTTCTTCGAGTTTGTTACCGAGTGTTACATTAAAGTCAGACAAAACTAATTAAATAAATATTTGATTTGAAATATAAAACCCATTTCCAGTTCGTGTGAATCAAAACAAACGGATAATTGAAAAGTTGAATAAAATATTCTCTCATTACTGTTCTTGCAATCAGTGGATTAAAGTTTGAAAACAAATTGAGATTTTCTCAGTTTTTCTAATAATTGAGAGAAATTTTGAGCAATTTTGAGGAAATCCCTAAATTGTTGGCTGAGTTGCTGTGAATTGACTGCAAATGTTGTGTTGTTTTCATAATTTAAATGTAAGTCTCACTGAAAGGAGAGTCAAATCCAAAACAGTTTCTCATTATTTTCAATCAACTCATCTCTCAATGAACTCAAGTTATGAACAAATTATTATTATTTTGACATTTATTTAAATCTATATTAAAAGTGGATATGATTTGTGAAATATATTAAGATCTGAAACCAAATGACAATTTATTGAACAAATTAAGTGACGCATAAACTTATGATAAGTTTTTCAGTTATTTTTAAGTGATTTTTGTCTCAAATCTGAGGACAAACCAAACTTTACTTATATTAAACTTATATTAAAATATTTGTATTTCGTGCCAATCATTCACTTAATTACTTATATTTTTTTTTATTTGAATCTCATTTAAAATTAATTCTCTATAATATGATTGTGTTATTCAAATGCAAATTCAATTATAATCATTGAAAATGAAATTAATAAAAATTATTTATTACTTAATTTTATTGATAAGCACTCAATACAAGTAAGTCTTAACTCTTAAGTCTATCCAATGTCTAAAATGTTTGCAATATTTTAGTTATTTTTTTGCTAAAAATAATATTCAAAGTCATTAAAGTTTTTTTTAAATTATTTTAAATCAGTTTCTCTCCGATTATCAATCATTTTGTCAAAAGATTATTTGAAAAACAGTTTTTTTCATCTTTTTTTTGAAAGATTAAAAATAGTTTTCAAGTTTATGTAAATATTTATATAATACTTAACACTGTTTTATGGTTTTGTTTTTTTTCTTTTTCTACAAAAAAGATGTGAAATATCGCCAATAGTTATAACACCGAAGAAGTTTCGCTTGAATTCAATTGAAAATATAGTCATTATTTCTGATAAAAGCCAATCAATTGATGTCTCGCTTAAAGACTTCAGTACTAAAGACGTGATATTCACTCAGAAATATGATGTCCTCAAAGGTATGACTGCTTTGCATCAGACAATAGATTATATAATAAGTATTTTTAGACTTTTAAATGTAATCAAAAGTTTTCCTTATCTTAAATCTTAAATCAAAAGTAAATTATTGTTTTGAAAAGTAATAAATTTTTGCATAACTTTATGTTTCGTCTGAGAAACTGAAGGGAAAAGATTGAAATGAGTTTATTTGAAGCCTTCTCCTATAATTTCCTTGATCAAAATTTTTCTTTTCATTTCTAATATGAAATATCTCTAATATTGAATGCAATTCCAGTTTTGTTTTTAGTTACTCTTTAATTTGATTAGTATTTTATCGTATTTTTATATAAATATTTAAGTTTTTATGAGTTTATATTTTTCTTAAGAAAATCTAATCTTAATCTTGAAAATTGCTTTCATGTTTTCCTCTATTAATATAATTGACCCTAATATCAAATTTTTAAACCAAATACAAAATCTGTTACACATTTGAATGCAATTTCAAGCCATTCGCTAAACTTTTGTTTATTTGATTTTATGATATTTGAAACAATAATTTTGGTTTCAAATTAATTTAAATTTTAACAAAATATTTGGCAAATATTGAGAAATACCAAGAACTGAATGCCATGACTCACAGTTTAGTCATAAACTCAAGTTTTAAAGTCCAGAAAACACCCTTAAAATGATTAAAATTTTTGCAAAACTTGATCTGAAATTCTCCGAAACACCCGTTGAAAGTGAAATGTTTGATGAGATTAAATGTCAGTCACTCATAGATTGAGCAGGGTCAACGTATCTCTATTGTCTTTGAATATTTTTGTCCTTTTTCTATAAATATATTCATTACTAAAATTCATTGTTTTTATTATTGTTTCAAACGGTTCGTCAAAAAACAAAAACTTCATTAAAATATAGGATTTCTTTGTTTTTAATTTTCAATATGAAAGTGAATGTCAGAGTCATATAACACATCCTTCGGACTAAACCTAAATATATTTCACATTTTATCCGAAATGTGTTTTCATGTGATAGTAATGTCACTCCTTTATGAGCTCAAGACCTTCATATCAGGAAAAGAGGATTTTGAACCGAAATGAGTCCTAATTAACGAAATATTACTCTGAATCCATACATTTAGTTATAAATAGGAAATTACCCATTTAATTAACTAGGCTGTTTTTTGTAACCATGAATATTAAAGTTTTGATAAAAAAAATTAGACTCTTAACCTTTCCCTCAATCGTTGCATTAATTAGACGAACCGTTAAGAGTTGGAGTGGAAGTGAAGAACATCTCTTCTATAACTGAGACCAAAGTTATACTTTCTGTGATAAGTGGATCCAAACAGAAGAGTGAATCACTCATTAAACTAATCCCAAAGTCTGGCTTTGCGTTCATACAGACCGACAAACCTATATATACTCCAAAAGAAAATGTTTTGATTCGAATGCTTAGACTCGACGATAGACTCAGACCTCTCAACCAAAGCGTCAAACTTAGGATAAAAGTATGTTTTGCTTACATTTGTTGTGATTGAGACTCAATTTGATTGCTTTGTTTTGTGACCAAAAGAATTCTCAGAAAATAATTATCGAAGAAAAGACTCTGAATGCGAATCAACCCAATTATTTCATTGACCACAAGTTCGAGTTCCCTCCGGCGCCTAAACTCGGTATTTGGTTCGCAGAGCTCTGGTATGGAACTAATGTATGTCCACTCAATGAGTTTGTCGTCCAATTTGTTTAATTTGTTTGAATCTTCTGTTAGTTTACATCAAATTCAAGCGTTTCCTTCGAAGTGAAAGAATATGTTTTACCGACTTTTGCCATAAAAATAAAATCTCCGAAATTCATACTCGAAAGCAGTAAAAATGTTAACGGATCTGTTCGGGTGGAGTATGTCTATGGAAAGCCTGTTAACGGTAGCGCTCAGTTCAAGTTTGGAGTCAAAGCCCCAAACGGGAGAGTATCCTATTTTGGGAGCACTTCACTTAAAACATTGGTTAACGGATCGGCATATTATACCGTTGGTATTAATGAGTTCCGTGATTTGCCCTTCACTTGGTTTCCGGCCGTTAATAATCACAGATTCGTTGTTGAAGTGACTGTTCACGAGAGAGCCACCGGAAAAAAAGACAAAGCTTTGGACGAAACCGGACTTTTCGTCGCCAGTCCTTACGTCATATCGTATAAGAATACTTTCTCTGACTTCAAACCAAATGTTGAAACTTATATTACCGTAAGTTTTGTATCAATTCTTCTAATTTTTGTAACAATTTTTCGATTAAAATCTCGAAATAATATATTATTTCAACTTTTCTTTTATTACATTCTATTAAATATTTTTTCGGTTCACTGAACCATAAAATACTCAAACAGTTATAGAGCTGTAGAGCTGTCCCTGAATTTAATAGTTATTATAGTTTTGCTTTTGATGTCGATTTCACTTTTCAAAAGACATTATTTGAAATTTCTTTTGTAATGTTTGGAAAATCTGATGATTTTGTCGAAACATTTACATTGAATTCAACTTAAATTCATAATTATTTTACAATTAATCGCTTTATAAGAAAAAATACTCTCATTTTTGACATTAATTTTGGATTTTTCCCAAAAACTTTCCGAATATTTCAAACAAATACAAAAAAAAAGACTTTTTATGAAACAATTGATTGAATAAAACTTGAATACAATTTTAGGCTCAAATAATGAATGTCTTGGGGGAGACAGTGCCCGGCCTTCGAGTCAAACTGAGTCTTAGCGACCAATCGGGACGAGTCATACGACACACAACTTACGCAAACATGACTTCAATGGCTTTAGAGAGCGACCACTTTGGACGGGTGTCATTCCCAGTGACTCTCGACGATAGTGTGGAACGACTACATGTATTGATAAAAACAGACGATCCAGATATAAATCCTTCAGAACAGGCAGAGGGCGAACACGTACTTCACTCTTACACTTCAAAGAATGGATTTATCCATATCTCGAGTAAATCAAAATATAGTACATCCTTAGCAGTGGGCGACACATATAACAGTCCAATAGTGATAAGAGGTCCGGTATCTCACGAACAGATCTATGCAATTGTCACAAATCGCGGAAATATTATTTATTCGGAAAAGATTTCGGCCGAAAGAGGGATCAAAATCGAAATGACTTCTCAAATGACTCCTTCCATTCGGTTATTTGTTTTGGGAGTTCTCAGGAGTGGAGAACTGGTCTCAGATTCTCTCAAAATAGATGTTTTTGAAGACAAATGTGGTTTAGATTTGAGTATTGAAAACGATTCTAAACAAATACTTCCGGGAAAGCGATTAAATCTCCTTTTGAAGGGAACTAAAGGGGATAGCGTTGCCCTTCTGGGGGTTGACGAAGCCGTTTATGTCCTCCGAAATGAAGACAAACTGACAAAAACCAAACTAATGAAAGAACTGTCGAAATCAGATTTGGGTTGTGGTCCGGGTTCTAGCGCTGACCTCACAATCAATGCTCACAACTCCGGACTCAAAGTAATTACGAGCGAAACACAAATTAGTGACGACTCTAACGATGACTACTGTCTGAGACGAGAACCCCTCAAAAGGAACAAACGAAATGTCAATAGTCTTGTTAATGTTTTTCAAGGATTTCTGAGGAAGTGCTGTTTATTAGGGATGTGGCCAACTAATAGTATTGGAAGACCACAATCATGTAAACAAAGGGCTGATATCCTGTTGACATTTATGCCGGATCAGACACACTGTTACGATGCGTTCCTCCAGTGTTGTAGAGCTCACACCCGACCTGTAGTGTCTGCCTCACAGGCTTCCAGTTAGTATTTGGCGACTCTTATTATTTAATGTCAATTAATGTCAGTTTTCTCATTAGGCAACCAAAAGACGGGATATGATCTGAGTAAGACTCTCGGCTCAGGATCTGAAGAATACATTCATATCGCGTATGAGAGAGATGTCGAGGAAAAATCTTTTGTCAGAAAAGACTTTCGCGAGACCTGGCTTTTTGATGTGGTTTTCCTCAACCAAAGGTCTGTTTCTCTATATTTTTGATAATTTTAAAATTTAATGTCTTTTTGGGAACAGTACTGAAGTATATCCGGTGACTATTCCACACTCGATAACAACCTGGTCTTTGATTGGAATGTCTATCTCTCCCTCAAATGGGTTGTGCATAATGTCATCACCACTTCATTTGACGACATTTCAGGACATTTTCCTTCAAATATCTCTTCCATATTCTGTGGTACAGAACGAACAGATAGAAATGGTGGTCACTGTCTTCAACTATGGCTCAGAGAGGGCCGCAATTCTCGTATATATGTATGGCATCGAAGATATCTGTTCTGAAGCGGAGACCGCCGGACAAAAGGCCAAAAAGAATTTTCTAGTCGAAGGAAATTCATTCGAAACCACTTCCTTTCCTATGGTTCCCCTCAAGACTGGAACTTATGAGATAAAAGTGGTCGCCCTCTGGACTAAAGGTGGAGATGTTGTCGTCAAAAAACTTAATGTCATCCCTCCCGGTGTTACTGTTGAAGAAGACTTGACCTTCAGATTAGATCCGAAGAACAGACAGCGAAGGTCTAAGAGATCGATAAAAACAACTAAAATAGAGGACGAAATCATTTCTGAGAATTCAATACAAAAGACTGTCGTTAATGTCGAACCCGACGTCACCCGAAACATAGTTCCGGGAACTCGAGAGTGTATTATCGCTGGAATCGGTGACGAATACGGCGCCACTTCTTACACAACTCTCAATGATATCGATAGACTCATTAGACAACCGAAAGGATGTGGAGAACAGACTATGTTTTATATGGCGCCCACTCTCTATACACTCAGATATTTAGAGTCAATCGAAAGACTAAACGGAGATCTCAAGTATAGAGGACTCAAATACATTAAAAATGGTTACAAAAGAATACTATCGTTTCGCAAAGAAGACGGTTCTTTCAGCGCATTCCCTACCCGTCCCTCATCTATTTGGTTGACGTCTTTCATAATGAAAGTTCTCTGTCAGTCCAGTCATTACCTCAAAGACGACAAATTTGATCCCAAAGTCATCAAAGAAGGGGTTGAATGGGTTATGAAACAACAGAAAAAGGACGGGTCGTGGACTGAGGTCTATAATATAATACATGATAACGCTTTGGGTGGTGTCAAAGGGGCTCTCCCTCTGACGGCATACGTTTTGATATCATTACACGAATGCCTCTCTATTTCGACGAATGAATTACAAAAGGATAGGAATCTCGAGAATAATGTGAAGAAATCGATCGAAAAATCTGAATCTTATCTCAAACTGAATCAAAACGAAATAATCCGAACAAAAAACACTTATGCCATGGCTTTAGTCGGGTATAGTCTGACTCTGAGTGACCCCAACTCCGCACTACCTCTCATTGACGCCCTGCACTCGACTGCAAATGTTGATAACAATCGGAATTTTAAGTATTGGCGCCACGAGTATGAGGTCGAGACCACTGCTTATGCATTGATGGCTATCCTCAAGTCTGGTCACAAGAATTCATTGGACGGCCTCTCAATTTCAAATTGGCTTAACTCTGTCCGATCTTTTTCGGGGTCATTCTCTACAACTCAGGACACAATCGTTGCTTTGGAGGCATTGGCTCTTTATATTGAGAATCAGAAGATGCCCTCAAATGCTATCTCTCTCTTATGTAACATAAGTTCCGCTGACATGACTTCTGGTCGGTTCCGAAGAGCGCTTACCTTCACTCCAGAAAATGCACAGATTTTGCAAACTTTTAAACTGGAATCCGATTCTTCAAAATTGAAATTTACGACAACTGGTGAAGGGATCGGACATATGTTGGTTAAGTTGAAGTACAATGTCTTTGAACCTCCGGAAGTGTTGTGTCGTTTCGATCTGACGATTGACGTCAACGAATGGAAGGCACCCCCAGAAAGTCGAGACAATATCCCCGAAGAAATCGGTGAATCATTTTTTGATGAATTCAATGCAGATATGGTTAGAAGACTTGATCTGAAGACCCAAAAAGATGGCAGCAGACAAAGGCGAGCCCTTTGGAACCCCTTTAGACGGCGTAAGCCATCCACTGATAGACAAACTGAAAGACAAACTGAAAGACACGGATCCAATTCACACGAAAAGAGTGAATCTTCGGCTGAAAGCGATAGAAACGAGAGGTTAGAGACTCGAAGTGCGATCACTGATGACTACACTTTTAAAAAGAATAATTTGAGCTCTACTTCGATCAGTTCCTCTGATGGCAAGAGTAAATTAGTTCTACTTCTGGAGACATGCATTCGACACATCCCTCGATATTATTCTGATATGAGTCTCATTGAAGTGGGAATTCTGAGCGGATATAAAGTTAATGAACACGACTTAAAAGAGATTAAAAATATGGAGGACTCACTCGTTTCCAAATATGAAGTGTCCGACAGGAATGTCGTCTTTTACTTCGATAAAGTGCCGTTCGGTAAACCGTATTGTATTCAATTCAGACTAATCCAAGACAATACCGTCGGTAACATTCAGTCGGCTTTGGTTAAGGTCTACGACTACTATCATAAGGGTATGCCTTGAATCACATCTATCTTCAACTGATTTATTTATTTTGATTTTGTCGAACGTTTCAGACCATAGCTGTTCCCAATTGTATAGTCCGTCCCGTTTGAGTGATTACATCGAAACGAAATGCAATTCCGAAGCAAAAGTGTGTGAATGTGCCAAACGAGAGAACTGTCCTCGAGCTAAGTCTTTGGTCGAAATCGGGAATATCGCTGAAAAACGTATCGGAAGAGCGCGAGAAATGTTTGAGGAATTGGTTTGCCTTAATAAATATAATCACGTCTTCACCGCAACTTTCGAGAGTCAAAACACAACTCAAAACAAATTCAAATTTTTTCAATTGAGAGTCAATTCTGTTTTCAAAGGCAGTGAGTATTTCCACTCCAACTCTTATCTCAGTTTCTAATTGTTTTTCTCTTAAGATATTCAAAAGAACGATAGGTTTGGGTTAAGTCTTAACCCTGAGTGCGAGTACTCGTCACTGACTGAGGGCAAGACTAACATAATATTCGGTTATTTCAATCAAAAAGTGGGACATTTGAACGGATCGTCAATTGTTTACGATATCACTAGTGATCGGAAGAGCGACGACACCCTCACCGATGTTTTGAGAGTCATTACGTATTTGGAGAACAAAATTAAAAGAGAGAACTGGAGTTGCGGTCCGTAACTGAGACATAGAATCTGTTGAAATATATTTAACGCCAATTCGGGTCAATTAAACCAAAAATTAAGGAATTATTCTTTGATTTACCTCTTATTTGATGTTAAGTAAGAGTTTCTCAAATATTAGTCGAAAGAGCTTTCAATAGAAGTAAGAATTTTGGGTCGAATTTGAGCCACACTTTCATCTCTCGTCTGATATTTAAATGTCTTTCCATTTTATAGTTTATATTATATTTTATTGGAACTGATTTTTGATTATATATTCATTTAAATTATTGTTATTTCAGATGAAAGTTAACGTTATTTTACTTAAATTCAATTAATAAGACTATTAACCAATTAATTGACGACAAATTACTATTGACTTAATGTAATACAGTCTATAATCCGACAAAAAAACAATTTTTGCCAAAAAATATGTATTCAATGTTTTCTATGCAATAAAATAATGATTAAAGTAATGGATTTTGTTTATTGTTTTACTAATCGTTTCGATAATATTTTGATTTACTTTTTTTTGTTGAAATACGTAAAACATTTCGAAAGGTTTGGTCCAAATGTTTTCAATTAATGATAGCCAAGGAGTGGGTCATTGCCAGCCGTTGCCAGACATTAAGTTTTTATCAAATTTACTGAAATAGTGTTAGTTTTTAGGCATTTTTCAATGGAATTTTCAAGCCAAACCATCTAGGTTATTTTAAAAATTTGTATAAGAATAGTATCATACTTTTACCCTTCTATTCTATCTTGGTGACATATTTTAGTAAATGGATTATTGGTTCATAAAAACTGAACAAAAATGACAATATATTCACTTCTTTTCATTGAATTTTCAAAAAATAGTGGAAAAGAACAGTCATTAGTGTATTCAGGCAGTGGTTACCAGACTTGGAAACGACAGGGGGTTCTCCATCTGTCAGATCAATGAATATCCAGACTTTTCTGATCGACAATCAATTTAATGTATAACTCAATACATAAACGAAAGGAAATTGAATGTCAAAAACTTTTTTGATGTAGTGCTGAGCGACAATGTGCTGCACAAATCGCTTCCCTCTGCCCACCAGTGCTTTGGCACAGAATATTCAGTGAAGAACTTATTTGACTAATGTTTGGCAATCGTTAGTCCTATTTATTTTCAGCTGAAGTTTATTTGAAAAAAAATCATTGAAATTGAGTTCAAATGAAATTGAATTTCATAACATTTGTGAGAAATTAAAAGCTTTTCGTATAAAAAAAAATCTTCTGTTAAAACATTGAAACCACTTTAGGTTTCAAACAATTGATTTATTTGTCAATTAATTAGCGAAACATTTGAATTTACAGAGAAAAGTATGAATCACTGAACCAGGTGACTTTCCTCTATAATATCATTTTTATTGAGTTTTTAGTGAAGTTATTCTGCTTTCGTTGAACAGACTTTTTGTTTGTTTGTATAGAAATCGATTGGAAATTATATGAAATGAATTCAATGATATTTTTCAGAATTAATATAATAATTATGTTTTGCTTTTTATCGATTGGATTCACTATAATGTAAAGCAATGGAAGAAATAGCGAGAAATGCCTTCTATTTGTGTCAGAGAATTGAACCCCAAATTCAAAGCCATCCGAATATTTTTGTTAATATTATTTCTTCCGATTTGTTTGCTTATGTTATTCTGTGCCATGTATTCAACGTACCTAACAATCGATACCTGGAATTGTAAACAAATTGACTCTCAATTACATGAGAACAACAAAAATGTTTCATCAAATGGACCGCATCTTATCAAATGTTATACTATATTGGACTCAATTAGTGGCCAATTGGCTCATTATATACCGGAGCGAAAAATATTGTTAATAATCCGTACGTTTTCACTAATAAATACTTTTAGCACTTATGTGAGCGCTTGGGTCGCGACCTACAAGTTGTCACTTTTGCCGATGATATGGTTGACTGTCGTGTCTTTGGCCTCTTTTTTCATTACTCTTAACTTCAGTATTATGTTCGGACCCATGACTGGTATAACCATTAATACATTTATTCTTTAAAAGAATGATAACTTAAATGAACAAGGATAAAAATAGAATACAAAAGCTTATACAGTTAACAAGAGCATTATCAGAATTTTTTTATGCTTTATTTAGTTTGCAATAAATTATATGAAATTCTGATTTATAGTTTGAAAACCTATGAAAAAACTAAAAAACTATTTTTGTGGAAAAGTTGGAAAAAATTTGATTAATGATTGTTTTTATTGATTTACTTATTTAGGAATAAATAACTTCGAATTAGTGCCGATTTTCATGGGATTGAAAGTACACCCAATGATTGTCACATCAATTGTGTTGGTAATGGATTTGTTGATATCTATTATCGCGATATCTCTCGTTATCAGTGGTTACAAAAAGAGAAGATATCAATGAATTCAATGTCAATAGAATTCGTGTAAAAAATTAATATTTCAATAAATATTTTATATAATTACAGAAAAAAGTGTTAAAAACTTTTGTTTTTTCCCATAAAATCATGTGAGCAAAGTATAAGCAAAGTTAAGAGTTTGACCTTGGTATTCTATTTTAGTTCAACACTCTATTTGTTTAACCAAAATAAATTCATTTGGAGTGGATATTAACCAAATTCCCATGAAACTATCGATTTAAATAAGCATGGTTATTATTTCACTCATTATTGAAATTAATGAATATTTTAATCAATAATTAATTTATTGGATTTTATCTTATCGTCGATTGGAGTACTTATTATGAAAAACTATAAACTGATTATATGTTTGCTTTCGATAGACATTGCAATGCATTGATTGCTTGTAATGAAAGGTAATGACAAACTCCTCCTAAAAATTAAATTCAAAATCAGGTTTTGAGTCCCGTTTTTGTGTCAAACCATTGCATCGAAAGCAAGAAATTTAATGATTTGTTGACTTCACTCTTCATATGACTCATAAACACTGCTTTTCAGAAGACTTTGTGTTTATTTACATTCAGTTATAATGCAGTTCTTCAGTGACTGAAGACTTCACTCAAAATCAAATCAATTTTTATCGATTGTATCAAATGTTTTGACTTTTGTTTCGCACTTTTATTGGATTTTATTTTTATTTTAATTACTTTTAGTTTAAAATATTGTTTTAAAAGTATTGATATTTTTGTTTATCTAATGATTTGATCTTTTGTTTGTCTAAAAGTAAGTCATTTTTATCACTTATTTTGAATTAATTTGAATTTTATTTGAATTTTATTAGAGTTTAATAAATGTCTGAATCGGAAGTAATCGTTGAAAAGTGGAAAAGGGAACAGATATTGGGTTCGGGAGGGTTTGGGGTCGTCAGCCTTTGGCTCAATTTGGACACCAATCAGAGGATAGCTCTGAAACAGTGCCGATGGAGTGAAGCCAGTGCTGGGATGACTCAAAAACACAAGTATTGTATTAACTCTACATTTGATTCAATTTAATTAATGACTCATTTGATGACCACTTCCAGAGACCGATGGAAACAAGAGGTCGATATTATGCGTCGACTGGACTGTCCTAATGTTGTCAGAGCTCTGGACGTACCACAGGTTTTGGATTCTCATAAACCAGATCTACCGATACTGGGAATGGAGTACTGCAGTGGAGGTGACCTCAGAAGAGTCCTCAACAAACCCGAGAACTGTTGCGGACTCACAGAACTGGAAGTGCGACAAATCCTGCGTCAGGTGTCGTCTGCAGTGGAATACCTCCACTCTTTGCGTATAATTCATAGAGACTTAAAGCCCGAGAATGTGGTCCTTCAGCCGCAGACCGACGGAACCCTTCTCTACAAACTGATAGACTTGGGTTACGCCAAAGAATTGGATCAGTCGAGTCTCGCCTCATCTTTCGTCGGAACCCTTCAATACTTAGCGCCGGAACTGTTTCTGGAGAAGCAATACTCGAGTGCTGTCGACAATTGGAGTTTCGGTCTCTTGACTCACGAGATAATAGTCGGCAGAAGACCTTTTCTGCCCAACTATTCTCCCGCCCAATGGATACCAATTGTGTCGCGAAAGTCGTCTTCAGATATCTGTGCGAATGTTAACAAAGAGGGAAAGGTTTCGTTTTCGCGCGAAATATCGCTTTACAACAAAATCTGTGGTTCACTTAAATTCAATTTAGAAAACTATCTTCGGGTGAGTCCTCGCATTCACTTCAATTGATTTGAATTGATTTTAATGTTTTGATAACTTTTCAGTTGGTTTTGGAATGGGATCCCAAGAAAAGGGGCGGAAAAATGGCGTTTCAGATGTTGTCTGATATTCTTAACAAATATATTGTCGAAGTGTTTGTCATCAATACTCTGGAGAGCTATTCATATGAGATAACAGAAGACACAAAACTATTAGATCTTCAGCTGTTGGTCGACTCAAACACATCCATTAATTGTAAAAATCAATATTTAATTCTTCCGAAAGGACTGACACCACAAGAAAACATCGGACAACAGATAATAGAGAACTGGTATAAAAAGGATCAGAACAAAGACTTTCAGCCGATTTCGATATTACTGTTCGACAAATCAAAGGAATCCGAATACAACTCATACTCCGCGTGTGTTATCCCGCCCTCAGTCGAAGAAATTATGTTAAACCCGACTCAAGCCATGACTTTCGAGGAGCAGAGGAACGCCTGGCGTCACTCCGTTTGGGTCTCACAACAGGCCATCAAAAAGTATCGGACACTTCACGAGGGGTTCAAAAATTTTTTGATGAATTGTTTGGGCGCTCAGAATATTATGCAGAAAAAGGCGGCGAAAGTTAACGTAGAGTTCAACAAACTGTTAGCCATCGCACAGTTCTTTAAGAACTCAATTAAACTAAATCTGGAAAACTGTGAGAAGTGTCGTAACGTATCGCCAACTCTTCTCAGGTCTTCAAAAGAGTCGTTAATAGAGTTGAGAGAAGTATACGGAATGTCGGAAACAGTGACTAATCTGTTCTTAAAATCGCATTCAATTGTTGGTAAAGTGATTGACGCCCAAAGAAATCCAGTTTTCAATGCATTCATTAAATCGAAACCAATCGACGAATCGATTTCATTGATATATAACGACATTCTCTCAGTTTATGATCAGCTGAAGAAACGGCCAAAAGAGGAGAGGAATAAAAAGTTTGATAACACAGTTATGGTTAAACTCCTCTGCGATTGCTTCCAATTGGAGGAGAAGTTAATGAGAAATATTTACTCTTATATACGAAAACTGATCGATATTTTACTTCAAATCGAAACACATGAGAGAGACCTCCAATTAATTGAGAAGTCTATCGATCAGTCGATACATAAAATAAATTCATTGCAAACTAAAGTTCAAAACGATTTGTGGTCTTATTTTAAGTCTAAAAATGAATTAACAAATGATTTGAATCCAAACGCTTTGGTTTCGCCTCAAATGACTTCATCGATGACCAGTAGTGCGGACCTCATCACTGAAAATACTTCTTTAATGAAATCAATTGAATCCATTATATCTCGAATTCAATCTTTGAGTCCCAGTTCTAGTACTGACTCTTTCGTTCATTTATGAAGTATTTCCTCTTTTTCATGAATTTTCACAATTTTTTGACGAAATCATTGAATAATTCTATTGATTAGTATTTGATTCCATAATATTTATTTTGATATTAACATTGAATTTGAAGTTTTTTGAAACATATTTTAAATAAATTTTATATTTTGTTTGACTTTTTATCCAATTTTTTGATTTGCTGTCCATTGCCCTCAATGTTGACGACTTCTCTATCCTTACCGTCCTTTTTCTTATCGTTATTTTGTCCGTATTGTGAGATACTGACAGCCATTCCCTTCTGTTGAAACATTTTTGTGGCGAAAGCGATGCTGTCGTACTGCTCTCCGAAGAGGGAAATCGCATTTTTATCTAAATTTCAATTAAAATATTTCATTATATTTGTATTGAAGTCAATTGAATAGAAGACTGACTCAAATCTGTGGTCATCTCTTCTTCAGGTAAAAGCATAGCTTCATAAACATCGCAAAGTATTGCTCTTTCGAGACCTTTGTGTTGATTCAGAGCTTTTTGTACCCATTCTGAGCCGAAAAATGCCATTCCTTTGAAACTTTTGATTTGTATTGAATTGCAATTTTGATCTATGATTTCAAATTTGGGTGCCTTTTGTCCATCTCTTTGAATCTCAAGAGTATTTCCATCAAATGAATTATCGCTTTGAAGCTTAGGTTTGATGTGAAAAAAGCGCCCAAAGAATGTCAATATTAGAGACAATGCTATGAATATAAGACTCGAAAGGAATGATATTCTGTAGGAACGCAAGAGTAGTGTCGAACTTATCGTCTTATAGGCTATTATTATACTTGAGATCAATAGAGACACTGATATCATATTCACTTAGAAACGAGAAAATTATTGCTTTTAAAACAAATATAAATTTGATTTGAATTGAATTGATTACCCGTTAAAAGGATTACTATTTTTATAGTAAACACGAAATTAGTTCTATTGAAGAAATAATATTCTTTGAGAAGACGGTAAGGGATTGTTATCATTGTGTGAAGTATTGCAACTAAAGAACCGATTATTATAGAGACGATACCCGCCTTATACCACATGAGCCAAACGTCAGATTCGTAATCAAATGACTGACTCGAGGAATAGCTGCTGAAGAATATGATATTGAGACTCAAAAACCAAAAGGATGTGCTTTCGATCGAATTTAGTGAAGCATTCATTTGATATCTCATTTTCGGCGGTAAGTCTTCTGAAGATTCAAATTCAAAGTCACTTTTTGTTGCATCGAATGTAAAAACTGAAGTTTTGGATAGGAATGGGATGTTTGAGTTCAATGGATAGGTGTGTGATATCAAAGATCTTATGTTTGATATTTCGATGCAACGAATCAGTATCGATGCGCCTGAATGGGGACAGTTGTGTCCTATTCTTATTGTCTTCAATTTCTTCAGATTCTTTTCGGTATATAATCGATAGATACCAATGAGAGGCACTTCTCGGGAGAGGTTTTTTAGTTTTAATTCTTCTTTTTTATCGTTTTCTGTTATTGAGAGTGAAAATGGATTTGGTTTCGGTTGAATCAAATGGAAAGCCCAGAGCGGTCTCATCACAAGAGATGCAATTGATTCATCATTTTTGTCACTTAAGTCTATTTTAATTGAAGTGTTGTCGTAATCGTAAGCGACTGACGGCTCGGCGGCTATTATTGTGATCGCAAAAGAGTAAGATATCGGTAAGTCTTGTCCTCCAACCAAATGTGATTTTAATCGACAACTGTTAGAAACGCTTTGATATATTCCTAAGATTATAATGAATGCGAACAAAATCCACAAAAATATATTAAAAGTTGTGAACAAATGCCATATCTCTTGTCTACTGATTATAACAGTCTTTACAGCGCTTTCGGTCACGTTTTCAATAGTTTGGGAAAAACTAGTCTCAAAACTCCAAAATAGGATAAAAAGTAAAGTAAACCATTGATTTGAAGACATCATAAATATTTTAAAGAAATTATTTCAAGTTTTCAGAGTTTTAGACATCAATTGATGACTCAATTATGAGATATCTCCTGATTTTTAAAATTGTTGCGATTCTGTTGAGCAATAATTTCGAGAATCGCGTGAATCGATTCATATTTGTTTATAATTTGAACTCTTTCTTCAAAGGCTGAGGTAATCACAAATTGAACGCATGTCAGGATATCCTGAAAAAGAAATCAAATGATCAAGTACAATATCACACAAAAGTATTTCTTAAGACTAAAGCTTTGATCGCAAGAAATTATTTTCAGTTCATTAACAATAAGTCGTTTCCTCTCTTTTGTCCAATAGTTTATGTTTTCGATAAAATCATTTTAATTGGAAATAAGAGTATTTGAGGAACAGATCTCATATTCAGAGCTCAAGACTAGTGTTGTTTGGAAATTAATATTGTTTTCAATACTTACTGTTATATAACAGAAATGAAAATTCTTTGTCAATATTTTTTACTTATCTTTTGTAAGTATTTTATCATAAATTTTGTTAAAAACATAATTTTCTAAACGAATATTCAGTTAAAATAGTTTTGAGTGAATCTGAATGTGAAGAGGAATGGCACGGATTTGGGGACAAGTGTTTCAAATACCACAACGACTTGGCCGGAGCCAACTTTCACGACGCGATGGATATATGCGAATACTCTTATAGGGCAACCCTCGTCACTATCCATTCTCAGCAAGAATTTGATTTCATATCTGATTTGATTTTCGATAGACTCCACGCAAAGTATTCCGTTTGGATCGGATTAATCCGGGTCTCAAACGAGTCATTCATTTGGTTCGACAGAAGTTCTGTTGATTACACTAATTGGGGACCAAATGAACCGAATAATTGGCACTCAAAGAACTATTGTGCTGTCATGAGCTCAGCCTCTTCTGCAAGGGGAAAGTGGTTCGATGTGGGCTGTACTACAACTTATCTGGTTATGTGTCAAAAGTATTCGACCAAAACTGCAAACCCATCGAATATATCAGAAAACGATTTGGAATCTAATAAATCGATTGCAGACCAAATCAATATGCAATTGGAAATCGAGGACAATATACAGCAGTTGTCTCTCTATGAGGACTTGCAATCAGTTAAGACTTTGGGAAATGTTAACATCGTTTTGACTATAATTCTATTTCTTGTAATAATCGGTTCTTTACTGAAACATAAATTTAATTTTGAGTTCATTCGTCCGTATCGTCGAAACAGTGATTTCTCTTCGTTTGGCAACACTTTGGACAGAAATAGTCTCGAGGTTTGAAATATTGCCATAATATTATGGAAAAGAATCAAAATATTCTTTAATTCTGTTCCCAAAAAAACAATTACTCAAAGAATTTAAATGAATAGTCATTTATTTAATTGAATTTGCATTTAATATAACTATTGATAAACGTTTTGAATGTTATAATCCATATATTAAACAATTTTTTGGCCGAAACTCAATTAACATTTCACTCAAAAAATAACTAAAATAACAAAAAATTCCATAAAATCTGATTATAATAAATATTTTACACATTTTTTCCAGTAATTGATTAAATTTTTTCTTTAAACTGTTTTTAAACTTCAAAACTTTTTTCTCGATTAAATAGAGAGGACTTAACGACAATCTTAACTATAATTTGCTTGAATTCAATATAATTTTAGTCCAATTATAATGAATAACATCTAAACCTATGATTAAAGACATTTAGAATTGAATGTATTGAAGAGACATCGGATACGACTCTGGAATCAATTGGTTAGAGTCCCAAACATATCGATATTGACTTTAAAATAGACGTATGGGTAGTACTCTTGCGAACCCATATTAAGGCCTGGAATGTCATCAATAGGTCCTTGAGATATAGAAGTGTCCAAATGGGCGTACAATTGGTTTAAGAGGTCTCGAAGTCTGCGTTGCATTCGTTTATTTGGATGTATTAATACCGACAGGAAATTGACGGGCAGTCCGTAGCGGAGGACAGACTCGACGAACAGACGGAGGGCTTTGACGTGAATCCAGGCGATGAAGGCCTCACTGAAGTTGACTTTAAGCCATCGCAACAATATCTGGTACTGTCTTTTCATGTCGTTCTCGAGTTTTGCGATTTCATTCTTACCGGCGGTTATGTCCTCTTCGTTGTACTGGAAGTCGCGAACGACAAACTTGTTCTCTCGCGCGTGCGCTTTGAACTCATCCACAACTTTATTGAATAGTGTTATAGTGAAAAGACCATGGTCGTGGTCCTCGAATATCAGGTGAGAACTGCGCGGAACAATCATATCCGTCAACTTCTCGTACTTCGTCTGCCAGTCCTTGAAGTAAGCCTTCGGGACGACAACCAAAAGTGTTGTCAAGTATTCTGAGCCCAAAACAAAGTTTTCCCGTTTGACTAATTCGCTTAAATTGCGGACCAATAGAGAACCCGTTTGTTTCCGTTCCAGTGACTGAAGATTTCCTCTCAAATTGTTATATGAAGAGGTCTTCGACTTCATGTCGGTATCGATTTGTCCGATTTGTTTGTTTATTATGTCCTGCAATGACTTCAGTGACTGTTTTATCGGATATTTTGCTAAATCCCACTGAAATTTGGTCACATATTGGGCCAAATCCTGTCCATTCGCCTGAAGGTGTTCCCCAATTGTCTGCTGATTCTTATCTTTATTGTCGAGTGTGTCGGCTATAGCTGAGGCCAGTTTACGGCAAACGCTCTCCACATAAGTGTCTAATTTGTTTAAGTCGTCCGACAGTCCGACCAATTGGTCTAAAGTCCCGACTTTGAGGTCTGGGATATGAAACTTAAAATTCTTGCAGAGATCCGACTGACGGCTCGTCATTGCGTTCAACGATTCCCACGTCTGTTGACATGTTTTCTCTCCCGGCGCTGATATCAACCAATACTCCATTCCAGACATCGCCCGACACTTAATAGCAGTCAATCAACGAATCACTAAAAAGCAAATCAAATAAAAGTCTCATTTAGTGGGCGTTTCTCATATCGACACCAATCAAGTCGTTCCCATCTTTTCGCTCAAATAAATGATTTTTTGCAAAAATTACTCACAATTTAAATCAATTTAGGGCTCAATTATTTAATTAACAGATTTCAGTCTCTGTTTTGAATCAAATGATTCAAAAATCAATTAAAAATTCATTGAATAATAACAACACATCAAAACAGTTATCAATATTTACATAACATTTGTGTCAGTGTTTGTGTAGATTCAGTGGTCACGTGATAACTGACTCATTCAACGCTTCATTTACTATAAGCTCTATTCATAAGCAATGCTTTCATTCATTGAAATACTCTTTCATTGAAAACAAACAGAGATTGAGTCAAAGGGAAGAGTTTTTGTGTAAAACTATTTGTGAATGAATTTGTATTCAATGATCCAAAAGTTTTATTGCAATGGATTTGTTTCGCACCAATTGTTTGTTAATTTGTTTTTAAGTTTTATTTTATATAAAATATATTTAATTTTAATGAAATTTAATCAAAATCTGAGTTAAATCTTCTCAAAAGAGATGATATTTTATTATGAGTTCTGTCACTAAACCAGAGTTTTATTCAGTGATAGTAAGCGCTCAACAAAACGATTGTCAATCAAATTATGGCAAAGCATTTGTCCTATATTTGGATGGTATTAATGGTTTGACTAATTATCTCAAGAATGAAGCCATCAATAAGTTGGACACAATTGGAACCGAAAGAATTGATCCAAAGCTTGTCAGTGGAGTCAATACTCTCAAGAATTGTGTCGAAAGACTTCTTACGATAACTAAGTTTTGTGATAATAATAACGGAAATGATTGCATCGATTCTGAGGATGAAATGGTCTCAAAACTATGTCAGCAATCAATCAATGGATTGGATTCAGTCCAAAGCATACCACAAAACACAGAAACTCAAGACTCGGAGGTCGACACCAATGGTTCAAATCCGATGTCTTCAATGTTTTCACTGAATCTTCAGAAAGCGTTGAAAGAAAACGCGTTTTTGAATAAAGTTTTTGAGACTCGTTTGAGACGAATAGCGGATCCGTTCAAAAGGGCTTCACTTAAGTTAGAACTTCAGCGAAGAATTGCAGAGAATATAGAATTGGCTAAAAATAAAGATAAAGAATATTACCATTCAATGCATTTACAACAACGACAAGCATTAGAATCGGCGGCAAAGAAGTTAATACGACAGCAAAGTGTCTTAAATTTGGACAACGAGTCGATGATTGTCGACAATCAAAGCCAACAACAACTTTACGCTCAGATATTGGACTTCGAGTCGAAAAACGTTGATCTCAGCCAACAGTTCCGTTGTCTTAGTCTTACTCCGGATAAGTCAGTCATCATTCAAATCATAATACGAGTCCTCAAATGCAAAGAACATCCTCTGACCGAATGGATCGACAAATTCCAGCGACAGATCATTCATATAATTAATCCATTGCTTAAACAATATCTTAAACGTCGAGAGAATAACAGTTCCGAAAGTGATGTCCAAAGTTATTCGTCTCAGCAATCGTTGAATAGCTTCGATCTGATGGAAGAAATGGTAATAAAGATATCTGACGTCGAGTCCGAAGCACTGACCCGTCATTTGACAAACATTTCGAGCGATATATCGATATCTCACGAAACGATTACTTTAATGTTGACTCTAATAATGTTTGACAATCAGTTGTATTACAAGCCATCAAATTATGATCTGTTCCGCGAACAGCACTTTCTTGTCCACACAATTGTCTCCCATTACTTCTATCCTCCGATTTGGACAGCATTTAAATTCTTGTTTCGCATTGTTTTCAATAAACACGAAAAACAACTCAAAGAAGGAATCATTGAATTCATTAAAACAAATGAATTGAATAATGAATTTGAAGACTCTTTTGACGATAATCTTATGGAAGAGACAATTGTTTCCCTCAAAAGTCTTATTGAATTGCAGTCTCCGTACGAAAAACTCAAATCAATGGTCCGTTTGATTCAAAACTTGTGCTCAAAACTGAAGTCAAACTCTGAAGACTCGACAGAAGTATCGGCCGATGACTTGATTCCCGCTTTATGTCAAGTGGTGGTGAAGTCTGGTTACTATCAGTTGATATCTGAATGCTATGCAATCGAACAACTCGTCGATCAGAAGTATCTGTTGGGAGAAGAGGGGTATTGTCTCTCATCTATTATGACTGCCTTGAAGTACATCCAAATGCATTCCTCCACTTATAATAGCGGAGATATTATTCAATAGAATTACAGCTATTTTTGTGATATATTTAGTGATTTATTTCAATCAATTAACTATCGATTAACTCAATAATCAAGAATAGTTTGATTTTGTTTTCATTTGTTTTGGATTTTTTTTGTACAAAATTACTAATCATTGAAATGAAATTAAAATGAAATTCATTGCGATTTAACTAAAATATATATAAAATTGTAATTATCGACTCCAACCCCCCCTCCCCTCTGAAAAGTTTTTCAGGAAAAGTGTTATTAATTTCAGTTGCTTGACAACTGCAATTTATCAAAATGGCCTTGTCGCTCCTTATTATTTGTCAGAAAATTCAAATCTATACTGAAATCAATTTATTATTTTCAGATTTCTTGGAATTTGAGAATCGGATGGCAAAGGAATTTGAGTGCAATACAGTTGGAACTTGAACAATTTTTTAGGCGCTTTTTTGCATCTCTTGATAACAAAATTCATAAGGGCTTTCAACTCATCTATTCTGGAACAACTAATTTTCAGGTGTGAAAAGTTTGGGAACCGATCTAAACAGTCTAATAGTGAACTCTCGATAAACTCGCAGTAAGTCTCGAAGTATTTCAATGATTCCAATCTCGGGATCAGATCATAGGTTCTGTGATAACATGTTTTGCAATTGAGGTCCTCTTCATTCAATTGGCACCGAATGCCAACATAAGGCGTGTAAACAAAATACTTGATATTTGGAAACATATCAATGATTTGTTTGAAGTAATTCGGGTTTAGTTTT
>JAQIXV010000651.1:0-22696 GCA_034700625.1 Tectocepheus velatus
TCTCTCTCTCTCTCTCTCTCTCTCTCTCTCTCTCTCTCTCTCTCTCTCTCTCTCTCTCCCAAAGAAACCCTTTCCGAACACTCTCTGCGGGAGTTTCGGAAAAAATACTATTTTTAAAAATTAATTTAAATTATAGACTAAAAGGACAGTTGTTTTTGAAAGAATGTGCGATAAAACAATTGAAAGATTGATTGACTCATCGTTTCAAGAGATATCTGTGACTCAAAATAAATTATAGACTATTAATTTTCAGATACCTTTCCTCTGCATCACTTACAGCCCTAGAAGTCGATTAATTATTCATCGGATCTGTTGTTTGATAACCAATTTTGTCGACAGAAAAGACGGAATAGAATAGGAGGTGACGGGTCTTATCGAGTCTATTGTCTCCAGAGTTTTGATTCCTATTCAGAGCTCAGAATATTCTGAAAAGGTTTTGACACTTTCCGATGTTTTTCAAGGATATCGAAGTTATTTCTATCATTCTATCAAGATAATCTGCTTAGTTTAATATCATGCTGCTATTGAAATTGAAGTTTTATTAATCTCAAAAGTTTCAGTAAAAAATTAACAAATCTAGAAAAAGAGTCTAGACACTTTGAATATTTAGAAGTTATCCAATATAAGATTAATGCTTTATATATTTAAGCTTGATCGATTTTGTTAAAACATTTACAATGTTAATTTTTCGATTGGAAGACTTTCCTTGCAAAATATTGATCCAGCTAGTTTTATTTCAAAATAAATCTTCTTATTTCATCAGATCTACTGTTATTCTGTCCTATTATTCTGTGCTTCAGCTGTGAATACCTGTGAATCCTATTTGAAAAGTGCTTTGATTCGCATTTCCCGGGAATTTTCATATTTTCAACAAAAAAAACAAAATACCTTTTTATGTCAAATGCATTATGAATTGCAAATTCAACATTTTTTGCCATGATAATATTCTTGGAATGATTTTAATGCTCTAATAAATCTATTCAAAGCATTATATTTGACACTCAATGGTATTCCTGTTAAGAAAGAGACGGCTTTCCTCTCACACACGAAGACTATTCCGCAAGAGTTGACTGTTTTTTATTTGAAACGATTTGTGACTTTTTTTCAGAGCCTGTGCTCCTATCCTGAGCTGATAAAAGCCGAGAATATATATTCATATTATATTTTTTGGTGAATTGTTAGCTTCCGATGGCTTTCCACTGAAAAATTATGAGGAAAGGGATGTCTCTGAAAGTCTATTGTTGTGTGAAATGAATGACTATTTTATTGTTTTTCTTTTTCGTTCAGTTTTTTCCATTGAAACCCATTTTTTCAGTTTTAAACATAAATTCACTTTTGATGATAGCCTTTGAATATCATCCGAAACATTTAGCTCTCCCTCTCTCTTAATATTTTGCAATAGATATATATTCAATATTTACCATGGAAAAATTCAAAATCCATTAGCTATTTAAAAAAATTTACATTAATTATATGGACATTAAAATGATTTTAATGAATGAATGTATTAAATTAGCAAGCTTAATTTGAATATTAGTTGAAAAGTTCTTAATTCTTATGCAATATAAACATTCCAAGTCAATCAATTCTCAAATGATTGGATTCAAAATTGACTAAGTATATTACGTAAGAATATTAGAAGAATCCAAGAAAAAAGTACTTGCTCAATCACAAGATACATTAACAAATTACTTCAACGTCAAAATTAAATTAGCAAGATTATCAAATGCCTTCTGGAATAAATCATAAAATAGCTTACTAATTGAATTTCTTATCTGATCTTATTCTATGAATTCAATTTGAATATGCTCAAGGCAAAAATTAGCAATTGTTGCAAGAGCAATTTAATGATTAGATTTGTTAGTTCAAATGTCACAAGTTATTGATTTTATCTGCATGATTTATCTTTTTCAATTCAGTCTACATGGTTAAAAAATTGATAACTTACCGCTTGGTTCATACGCACATAGTCTGGGTTTACTCAATAATCTTGCAAACAATTAGTGGAAAAATTGTTTTTGACATTATTTTGATTAATGTATTGTTATTTTCTTCCCATCATTTTCTGACTGACATTAACAGAAAAATCCATTTTTCTTGGAAAAAATAATTACCCTGATTACATTTCATTCTTAAGGAAAAAAATCGCCTACATATTAGTTCCTGGCTTTTAATCAAGCTAAAATCTTGATTGACTTGATGAATGGACGACATACTTAATTGAACGGCTTCCCTATTGTGCTATCAAAGTAAAAATGTTTACCTAGATAATATTGAAAATTCAATAGAATGTAAACTTGTTTTTCAATGGAAAATTACATATAAACAAGCAAATTTTTATTTTGTAACCAGATTTTCGTATTAAAATGGATTTTGTTTTAATGCTTCAATAAATCAGATAATATTTGAAATGTTTTGTTGTTTTCACCTTTTCTTTCGTGAAATTCAATTAATCGAGTCATTTGTTTCAACGAAATAAGTCGACCTAATTATGCCTGAATTATGGCAAGATAAAAAAAATAGTGGATACTTGTTCAGTTGAAATCAGACCCTATTTTAAACACTATTTCAAAACTAAATTTGATTTTATATAATAAAAACTGTAATAAAATTTAATTTAATTCATTACTTAACAATTTTTTGAGGAAGGTCATTATTATTTTTCGAACCTGGCAAATTTATTTGATCAAAAACCCAGATAACAGACAAGAAAAACTTGAAAGACTCGAAAACAAAAAAATTATTGTCTGTTTCACAAAATAAAAACAATATTTCAATTAATTTTCAATATATGTCGTCATCTGATTGGCTGATTATTTCCCAATAAATCATAGGATAACCAAGGTAGTATTTCCATCTTGATTAAACGCTAATTAACGTCTGGCTCCGGGAGCTCTTGGCTGCAGACAATTAGTCTGAATTATAAGGCATTCAAATGTTTAATAACTAATTTTCTATGACTTTATTCAACTAACAATTAAACGACTTTTACTTTTCATGACTCTCTCTCTCTCTCTCTCTCTCTCTCTCTCTCCTCATTAAAAACTTGATATTAAAAATTTGTTTTTCATTTTCACTACACAATAGAGAACAGCATTAAATGTCTTATCATTTTACTCGTAATTATAGTCAGAATTAAAGCAAAACTTTTTTATATTTGTTTTGATTTTTCAACTAATTTCAATTCAGACGGGAATTATAGGCCAAACAATCCAAGATAATAGACTTTCCTCGAGCATTGAGTTCATATAATTCACTGTTAATGAGATTTTAAGACTATTTAAGATTTTTTTGTGGGAAAAAGTGTCTGAACTTCAAATGAATTTAATGACAAAAACGTTTTAAATGAAAGTTTTTATTCGCTTTTCATTGAAATCAATGGATTTCTTGTCATAAAAACAACGATAAAAATGATTCAGAGATCCGGCCGTCAGATAACCTCTGACCCAATGACCCAGATTTTCATCACCCGCTCCCCCAATGGAAAGTTGTTTAGTCAGTCTTCAAGACAAAGCACAGGGACTGACAGCACAGACCCGTTATTGCCTCTCAAGTAGTGAAAGTCATAACAAGTTTTGCTTTTCTATTAATTTGTTTCTTATTCTATGCTTTGCATTGATTTTTGTTTATTTGATTCAAAAGGAAAGGGTTTTAATGAAAATCTCAAATCGATTGAAAAGTTTTTTCGTTTGCCATTGATTTCAAATTTTCAGCTCAACATTTGTGTTAAGAACAGTTTTATTTTCAAATCAATTCAAAAGGAAATTATTCACCAAAAAAAAGATAATATTTTCAACAATTCTGACGGAAATTATCGTTAAAATTGATTTTCAGTTATGACTAAAGTATTGCCAAAAATATTGTAATCATTTTCAGCGAAAATCTTATGAAATGTTTTTCTCTTTTCATTTAAACCATTGAAACAGTTATTGATTTTCACGAATATTCTGACCATTTGTCTGGTGGTCATCGGCCGGTGCTCTGGAGATGTCATACAACTACCCGTTCAGTCGCACAGACAGTTTGACGTCGAGTCAGTCAATTTGGAGGCCAATAGCGAGCCATACAGTCCTCATGTGTTTGAGGTCGAGCCGAGTACAGCACCGCTCAGAATAATGTTTAACTCGGAGTCCAGTCCCCTATCATTGGAATTGGAGAAGACCATCGAAAAGGTGTTCCAGGAGACCCCGGTTAGGCATTCATCACAAGCGGGTAAGAGCACCTAGTTTATTATCAAATGTTTTAATGGTTAGGTCTTTAATTACGTATAGCTTGAGGAGTGGGCGCGTTTCTTCAATCAACCATGATAATTTCTATTTTTCCGGTATATTTCGTGTCATTCCGGATCTTTTAGTATACTTGAATTGAATAATTACCAAGCTAATTTCCACTGGGAATATAATTTAATCTAATTAGTAATTTGTATAAAAATTAAACTGTCGTTCAATTATTGAACGCAATTATCAACGGTTGAGGTCATAAACGCTGGGCTTTTGTTCAAATGATTTATTCAAATATCTGTGCGTTTTATTCTGTGCCCAAAAACCCCAAACAAATCCATTAACTTATGGCTCGACTAACGTTTTGAAAATGTGTGTCAAATGACTTGTTTTTTAATGACTTTCCCCTCGACTTTACAGCTCCGGACGCAAAACAAGACAGAAAGGGTGTCGTCGGAGAAGGGGCTGCTTCGGAGGCTACCAGTGCCGCCGCCGGTCCCACAGCTGGCGATAAGTCACAGACCCGTGCCTTCAACGACGACGACTACATTGTTGTCGACTCCTATTCCCGTTATATTCCAATCAAAGTGAGGGACAGTCCCGAGGGTATGGAAAGTGACGATCACGTGGTGTACATAAAACCCGCCAAAGTTGTTAAACCCGATCCAAAACAGAAATTCAAGAAAATTAAGGTACCGGTAGTCAAGGCCGAGAAGTTGACCACATCTAAGCCCACGCCCATCAAACCCACTGTCGCTAAGGCAACGCCCGCCGAGACCATAACCCAGGCCTCAGTCCAGAAGAAGTCTGAGTCGAATAAATTCGGCGCAAGACTTGTGAGACAGTCATCGAAAAAAGAGGAAAGCGATAAAAAACAGGAATAAAAGGGAAGTTCACTTTTTTCCCCCTAGAAATTGATACGTCTTTCCCATTAAAATAATCGTCAGATTATAAGTGAAATACATTTTCTTCTCTTTTCGTTTTGATTTCAATACATTTTTCTTTACCTTATCTGTCGTTAAGTCGTTTTCATAAGACTTTTCTATAATGTTATTGAAATTTAATATAAGTATTGAAAATACATTTCCTTTATATATATATTAATATTAAATATAAGTCTAATATATATATATAAGACATATTATTATTAGACTTTTTTGTGTTATTTTTTCATATATTTTGTATTAAAGAAAAGTCTATTCAAATGTAAATCTTATGTAAAGTTTTCTAATCATTGGCGACAATAATAATAATAACATATTTTGTACTAAAAAATCAATTTTTATTATGGAGTTTAGTTTAAGTTGGTGTAATCTAATTTAAGCTTGGTTATTTACTTTTTAAAACAAATCTAGCTTGGTGACTTACCTGTCCATTGAAGTGTTGGCCCACTTTTATTCTGAGTCATTGATTAAGAAATCTGAAGGAAATGTGTTATAAAAATAAAAATCAGTTTTTAATGACTCTGTGTTTGTTTTCCTGAGGCCTGTCCTGTGTTTGGAAAATTCAAAATCAAACAAAACTATTACGAAACTAAAATCATCCATTAATTTATGAAAAATCAATTTTTGAGTTTTAATTAGTTTAACAGAAAAATCAAATTTTATTTTTTTCGTATTAATAGTCAAAAAACATAACAAGAATTTTAATTAAAAACATCGAAACGACATTTAAATTAGAAATTTATTTTTGTGTTGATTGGGCTCGATAAATGATCATGGTCATATTTTTGTTCGATTTGATTGATATGTTATTTAGTTTTTTTTCAAAAGGGCTTAATCACGAAAGTCCAAGAAAAGGCTTAATATAAGTTCAATTAATTTTTCTCCGCCTTGACTATAATCAAGGTGATTAATTTGAGAAGTTAATTTCGAAATGGCATGGGTCTGAAAATGAGCAAGATGAGCAAGGTTACATTTTTTGAAAAGAATTAAATCAAGTTAACTGGAATTTTACTGACACCTATTGTCATTGATATAAACCGTTGCTGGCTGATAAAATAGAGTTTTACGGTTGTAGTCATTGATGCCTTGGTGAAAAACTTTGATAATAAGTTATTGAAGTACCCTGGCTATAATCTTGATATTTTTAAGTAAAAACACTTAATAACAATTTGATTGACAGAATATAATCACAAATATATTAAATAATAATTAGTTTTCAATAATTATATAAACAATTCATAGATTTCTTATTGAATTATATATAAGAGGAAGAAGTGATCGGAAAGACAATTGAATTTCTTCAGACAAAAGTGACTTTACTCCCGAAGTGAGTGGCCTGGGGTATGGCGTTGACAGTATTGAGGGCCTGGAGGGCCAGCCTATTGGCCAGTCGGGCCCTATTCGTGCTGTTCAGGTACTGTTCATGAGCGGCGTTTATGTACGACCTATACTTTTTGCACTCCTCCTGCTCTTTGGCCTCCTGTCTCATGTACTTGATCATCATCAAGCCAATTCCAAACGCGTAAAAGGACAGCACAACCACAATGTAGAGGAGAGCACTCTTTTGACCTGAAATTCAAATCATTAGAAAATTTTATTTCAATTAAAAAAATCAAAAAAAAAATTAAAATCGATATCTGATTGAAGAGCAGATACTAATTGTTCCCGATTCTCATTATTCCATTTGTAAATCTATCTAGGTCAATTCATTCCTAATTGATTCGATAAATGAAATAGGCTCATCTAGATTTATTAAATGTTAGTAAACCTACCTGCTCGTTGCGATAACTTCTTTTATCTAGCTAACTGACGCAATCTCTTTTATCGAAACTCACTCATGAATAGCAGGGTTAAATTTAGCACTCAATTGTTACCAAGATCTCTTCCTGTATACTCTGATTTCAATAGATTAATACATTAAAAGGCTTTTATATAAGATTTCTTTGACGTCTATTGAATGCCTCAATCCTTGGTATTCATCAATTTTTTTAATCTTGGTGAAAAAAGGAAACCACCATTTTTTTATATAACATATACCGGAAAGCATTGGTTCAGTTGTTCCGACTCTTTCGCAGCACTGATAGTACTGAGCGATTGGGGGATAGGAGTATCGGATCTGCTATTGCTTTGTATTAAGGCTTACATAAAGACATTCATTCAATACATAAAATATAAAATGTATTTCTCGTATTGAGTACTGAAAAAAAGCTTTTCTTTTTATTCCTGGAAATCAATTTTCTTTCCATTAAATACTGGGTATTATCTGAAAGGGAAATGTATTGTTCGAGTGTTATGTATGTCCACATAAAAGGCTAATATCTTTATGATTCAGGGTTGGGCAGAATACGGGGAGGGGAACACAACATCGTTCTTAATTTGAACATGCTCTAAACAAAGAGTAATCAAGCAAAGTTGAGCAAAAACACCATAATCCTCATGATAATTGATAAATTATTTGAGTTTATTCAGTCAGAGCTTGCTAGCTTAAAATAATTTATTCAATAAAACAAAACTAGTTGGATTTCCAATCAACCCTGATTATTAAGCTCTAGGTTAAAACTGATTGGTTTTATGAGATGTACAGAATATTAACTTACTTTCAATACTAATAGCTTTTGTGTCATTAGTGTTAAGCATATTGTGCTGATCGGATAGGTTTCGGGCCAACACTAGTAAGTAATCTCTTATTAAATCCGTTATATTATTGCAATCGCTTTCATTGGCTTCTCTCAGATGGAAGTGCGAGTGAATCGCTGCGGCTATAGACGGGTCCGGCAGTAGTTCTCTGTTGTAATCGTATTCAGCTATACCTGTGCCGTAGGCATCGCTTCTGTTCATAATTCACTTTCAGAGACGACCTTTCCTTTTAACGTTGAATCACATCAGGGAAACTCACGTTGTATTCCCTGGTGATTATCGCACGAATTAATCTAGGTTGATAAATGAATATTCGAGAATTAGCATGCTTAATTCAATATTGATAAGGAATTTCTTGATTTTTTATTTGACAGGAATTACTGGAATTATCGGATCATTTAGCAATTTAAGCAGTAATTGTTCATGGTCATCATTAATTCTATGAGATTATTATTTCAATTAATTTTCTCCAGGATTACTGTAATGCGATCATAAAAAATAAATGGGCTTACTCTTATAAATTGCTCAATCACGATGGGCATTTTCATAATTTCTCAAATAAATAGGTCAAATTAAATGTTTATTTCAAGATAGCTCGATTAATTGAAATTAATAACGAAATTTATCTTGACTTTATTCGAGGCTAAAAAACAACATCGAAATTATGATTGATACGATTTTTCGAGCAGGGTTAATCGCCAGGAAATGTTCTATCTAACGAACGAATCACACTTTATCAAGATTAATTGAGGATTTGATCTAGCGTAATCAAGAGTAATTGAGATTAATTATTAATCTTAGTCTTTTGATTCTGGATTCGTGGGCGGGATGAGCAAGATCAGTTAAATAAATCTCAAATGACCAGGCTCAGCAACATCCAAAATTTGTTATTCAAGTTTATTAACAAGGTAATTCCAAAACTTCTCATGAAATTAAATACATATTTCCTTTGATTAATTATTTGCAAAAATGATCTTGATAATCATCAAGCAAACAAAAAAACAATAGACTTTTCAAAGGCCTTAACAATTGTTGTCTAAAACCCTAAGAAAGTGTGAAAAATGTCTTTTAATTTAGTCTTAAAATAGTTCTTATTCTGTGCTCTACTCTAAAGCCAATGGAGTGGAGCCGTCTCTTAGGGACTGACTTATTGTAAATACAATTCCTCTTAATTTTGAACTTCTTTTGTAACAAATTATTTGCTCAGAATAAGAGTCAAAACAAAACAACAAAAAACATTAAATGACTGAAAACTTATGGACTGAAAATCGATTGAAAACTATTTTTCCACTTAAGAGAGAAAAAAATGAGTTTGAATTCAATTGAATTCTGGAAAACAATAATCTTTTTTATTAAAATTGATTTTTCAATAACATTAAGGAATTTCAATGAATTTTATTATGAAATTGTTTCTCTCTCTCTCTCTCTCTCTCTCTCTCTTCTATTGATTTTTTTTACTCAGAATATGAAATGAAATGTTTTTTTGTTTCCGAAAAAAAATTAATTGGATTTGAGTTAAGCTTTACTTTTTCTGGTGATTTGAAAAATCAATTTCATTCAAAATTATTCATGCAAAGCATCATGGTCAATAATCATGGATCAGCTTTACATAATAACTAGTTAGAATGGTATAATTAAACTTGGTTAATAATAAGTTGTGTTAAAGGAAATTATTGTCAATTAAATCTGGACATTGAATTTTAAATGATGTTGAAGATTTAAAGTTTTAACAATCTTGCTTACCTTTCACCTTTACAGAATTATTGATTTATTCGGAGAGAGAGCTGGATAAACATATATGAGACATGTCAAATTACCTGTTGGTAGAGCTGTTATTCTGAGTGATTGACTGATTATAGCGTAGAATATGTCTTCAAAAATGATTAAACGTT
Organism: Tectocepheus velatus; assembly: GCA_034700625.1. Classification (NCBI taxonomy): domain Eukaryota; kingdom Metazoa; phylum Arthropoda; class Arachnida; order Sarcoptiformes; family Tectocepheidae; genus Tectocepheus; species Tectocepheus velatus. The sequence goes on from JAQIXV010000651.1 coordinate 9,694, forward strand.
TTGTTATTATTTAGTCTCAAAAAACAAAAAACAAATGAAATGTTTTCTCATTCGCAAAGAATTTACATATTCTGAGCGAAAGACAACTGAGCGACGAATTGTTTGACAATATTTGAGTTTGTAATATGTTTTTCACTGTCTGTGAGCACAGAATATGTTTCAGTTCACACAAACAAACGCACAGTCAGTCAGAAAACCTGTGTTTTAAAGCGGATTCAAAGCACATCCACAACAACAGAGGACAGGTCTCAGGCATTCAATTGAATACTTGTATTAAAAATAAAATTTTTTGACGAGAAGTGATGCCTACTCTCCATAGCAACAGACAAATGGATGGCTCTCTCATCAGTACTGGTGTATAGCTATGGCAACCATCAGAGCTTAGACCACTGCTCAGCACAGGTCGGTAAACATTGAAAGACTGTATGAAAAATAAATTTTATTTCAGATGCTGTGCAACAGGAAAGCAATTCAATGATAAGAGTCATTCAATTTGAGTGTTGTTTGGATTTCTTATGAATTTTTATTTGGATTTCATTTGAAATGCAATTCAATTGACTTTCAATTAGGCTTTCAATGCGATCGTTGATTGCAAGAGCATTTGAAAGAATTTAATCTAGTTAATTGAAGGTAAATTATACTCTATTCAAAATAAAAGGGCGACCAGGATAGCCTTGACATTTACTAATTGATAAACACGAAGAAAAATTAATTGTTGCAAGCTGTAATTTTTAAAGTCGAACACAATTGCAAGTTAATAAAATTATTGACTTTTAATTTAATGGAGATTTACCTTGAATAAACACATCCTATTTTATTTTTTGCAATATATAAAAATTAATATCAACTTTTTATTTTGAGCTTGATCATCAATAAACTATTTTTAGAATTTTTATTTGCGTTATTCACCTAGAATAAAATTATTGAACTCTCTATAAAAGCCAAGCCGATAAGCTCGATACGCAGGGTAATTGATTTATCGCATTAAATATTGAATTAATTAATAAAATTGAATACAATTTTCAGATATCATGAATAAAATCCCTCGAAAAGTCATATAATATAAACAAAAAACAAAAAATATTTTTCAATAAAAAAAAAGTTTATTTCCGTTTCCGTCCGTAAGAGGAGGACTGCTGTGAAATGAACCCCCCGTCGGCCGAACGGCTTACCGAAGCCGACTGCATGCCATTATCGGTGTTCGAGTGATAGCCACCAGACAAGCCATCAGCGGATCGCCAGCTGAAGCTCTTGCCCATAGGTTGCAGGTTGTTGAAGCTCATTGGTTTGAAGCTGTTCATTCTGAACTGGGACATTGGTTTCATGGTCATGGGCTCCCACTTCAACGGCTTCATCGGTTGGAACATTGAGGGGAACGGCTTCATCGCCTCCATCGGCTTCATCGGCTCGAACAGGGAGGGGAAGGGTTTCATTTCGAACTGGTATGTCATCTGCACAGCAAGTGCTGATACCAACACCAAGATATAGGTTTTCATTGCAATCTTGGTCTTTATCTCTAAGAATCAATGATGAGCAAGATCATTTGTATCAAGAAAATGGCATTTAATTCACTCAAATTATTACTTAAATATTAAAATAATTGAATTTATCTTGGTTAAAATTATAACAGGTGTTGTTACATAATTCTTACAACAGGGTTATTTTAGATAAAAGTAAGCTAGTTCATTTTTCTAATTTAGTTTCTATTAATTAAACGCCATTTTTATGTCAAAAAACTTACTTTTGTTATGAATTTCGTAATCAAATGATTGGTTGAAAACAACACTAATTTTTGATTAAATTTCAAATCAATTGAAAGTCTTATTAAACGTAAAACTCTTTTATATAAAAAACAAAATTAAATACGATTTCCATCTGTTCTCTGAAATGAGAGGCTATTTATATGGACTGAAAACTTTTTCCAAGAATCAAAAACTTTTGGAAAACACTATTTCTATTGTATTTTGAAATAACTAATTAATTCTAAGCAAGCAAAACATTAGTTCAAAGAGCAGTTTGTATTTTGCCAGAGCATTGAGTTTTGGATATCATCCGAAACCTAATTATTAGATAAATATTTTAATTTCAAACTTTATTTTCAACCGTAAAATCACTGCACAGGCATCAATCACCAAATCAGTTCCTGGATCACATCTCCTATTGGAAGAAAAATCAATTTGCCAAGCTAAAAGTATTATTCAAATATCAAAAGCCAGGTATTGATTGGCCGATCAATTGGTAGTCAATGACGACAACAAAATTGTTAATTAAATCGGTTTCCCATCTGTTCTGAAAAGGGAACGGATGGCAGTATTTTCAGATCCATATCCAACCGATTATAAGAAAGGTATAAAAAAATGTCAAAAATTTCACACAAATAGAGAAATAAAACTCATTTCACACGAAAAACAATGAAAACAATAATCCATTAAAACAAATGACTCAAAGAGAAAATTAATTGCAAGATTAACAGCCATTCCGTGACCAAAAACAAATTCAAATGATCCGAAACAATCACAAAATGTTTTTGAAAAATCAAATTTTATTCAAAGCATTCAAAAGACAAAAATTGTTTCAATAAATAAATTACAGAAAAGACAATAAATTTTGAATCAAAAACAAAGTCTCAAAAGAATAGCAAAGAATTGGAAATAAAATTAAATTTTGAGAAAAAAGCTGTAATTTTGAAGAAAAAAATATTAGTTTTAAAAAAAAGGTTTAAGCCTTTGGCGGCGCCGGTGCCGCCGGCTGTTTAGGTTTTCGTGTGCCCTTTCCGTCCGAAGAGGCCGCGGCCTGGGCTGCGGAGTTGCTGTAGGCTCGGGACGCGCTGTTGGCCAAACCCTTGTTGGTGGCCTTTGACCCGCTCTTGGCTATCGAACCGGTGCCGGAGTCGGCGCTGGCGTTGGCCTGACTATCATCATCGGCGTCGGCCACAGCGTCTGCCTGTGACTTGACTTCCTCGCCATCTTCTGCCGCTGTCTTGGCTGGTGCTCCCGCTGGGGCCTGGGGTCGGGTGTAGGCCATCACCACAAGAGAGGACAGAATGAAGAACAACAGGTATTTCATGTCTGGGAAGGAAAGGTATGTACTCTACAAACGACTGATTCAATACGAGTTCTGGACACCAAATGAATGGCTGTTTTCGACTAAAGAATCTGTTATTCCGTTCCCAACGACTTGTGGCCCATATTTTTCTTAAGAGGTATTGCCTTTCAGTTTACGTAAATCGCTTCCCAGTACAACAAAGGGGGCTCTGATTGGAGGACTGGTCTCGTGATTAGGTGTAATTCAATCGGACTTTGGCTGCAATCTGGGGCTCAACCGCTGTATTGAGTAATGGAAAGGGTGTTGAAAGTGAATGGAAGGGAATTTTTTTCTGACATTTTGTTAATTACAACAAAAATGGTGTTCAAGTTATGAATCATTTAATTAAAAATTTTAATAAAAATTACAAGAATTCCGGAAATCATATGACTTTAACAAAGAAAATGACAAATAAAAAGATAATTCAATGAATTTTTCAAGTGATCATGCAATTTGTTAAAGTCATAACAAGAGGATCTAGCTCATTCCAAAGATTTTATTCAAAGATTACAATTAGAAACACAATTTAATAAAAATGAACAGAAAATTGATAAAATAAAAAAATCTAGCACATAATTCGACTTTAGCTAGATCATTCTTCTTCGGCGGCTTCTGATCCCTCGGTAGTCGTTGCCTTGGTTGGTTTCTTCTTCTTCTTCTTGGCCTCCGTAGCGCTGGACACTGTATTCTGTTGGAGAAAAAAGAGAAAGGTAAGCTTTCTTCGGCAGTTATCTTGGTTAAATTACCACGACCTCCTTGACCTTTGGATCGACGGCCGACGCAGCCCTTAGTATAGCATCATCGGCGTTGTCTGACACCATCTGCTGAACGGCTGTTCCCTTTTTCATGAATTTTTGGACCTGGGGACCCAAGAGGGGTATTCCTTCCATGCCAGGTAGGAATGGTCTGCTCTCCACAAAGTTCAAGGCCATAACCACTACCAGTACCGCCAGAGGAAGCATACAATTGGAAAAGCCTTTCATTTTCAAACGTTATTTCAGTGCACAGAATGAAGTGCTGTTCCAAACAAACAGATGTTTTTCAATACTCAGCTCATTATTAGGTTTTTCCATTAAAAACTATTCAACCCTTTTTTGAGTGTCACGTGACTACCTGTGCTCTCACAGAAGAGAGTAATCAGGGTCAACTCAAAATAAATTATGACAAATGATTTAAACTACAATAGATCCGATATTTTAATCAAGATAATTGATAAACTATCAAGATAACATTACAAAAAAAACAATATATGCAAAGAAAATGATGTTGCTAATTTGGAGCAATGGCCACGTCAGGTTCAGCAGCTTCTGTTGTCTCCTATTCACCCTGCTCAAAAAGAAAAAATTAAAATCAGAAAAGTTGCAACAATTAAATTTTTCGGCTTCAAAACATCTTGCTCATACCTTTTTGCCCTTTTTGCCCTGGGACCTCTTCTGGGGCCCCTTCTGGGTCCCCGATTTGTTCTCTTCCCTAAACTTCTTGGCCTCGGACTCTTCAAACTTGCTCTCTTGTTTAGCAAAGTCAGGTTGGAGTAGACCCTTATACGAGTCAGTACCATACTTAGCCAGCTCCTTTTCAGCCTTTTCAGTTCCCAACTTAACGGCCCGGCCGTAAATCTTATCCCTCTTCTCACGTTTCAGCTTTTTCTCGGCACCAGCCCTCGGGTCTTCGGGCGCCGCCGCCCACATTATCACCTGCTTCTCACAACCAAGGTCATCCGAGCAGAATTCATCGGCCATCCTCCGCTCGGCCTCCAGGTTCCAGTGGGCGTACCCCGCCTTATGGCGTCTCTTCACTATCTTCTCGATTGAGGGCGCAGTCGCTCTGATCTCTTCCAGGATCACCTCCTCATAGCTTCGGGGGGTTGTCGTGGATGTCGTGGATGTCGTGGTTGTCGTCATCGGCGGAACTGTTATTACTTTTCTGCGCTTCAGTTTAGACGGATATACCGGTGCTACGACTTGAGCCACAACCGGCGCTACCACTGGAGCTGCCACCACGGGGGCTGCCACCGGGGCTGCCTCCTTGGCTAGCTTGTTAACTAGATTTTTCTCCCTGATCTTTGACATGCTCAGGTTCTTTTTAACTGGAAGCGTTAGCCTGCTCTTCGGTCCGCCACCCAGGCCAAACGATTGGAGAGGGGCACTGATCGAGCTCAGGCTATTCTGAGCGATACTCTGGGCATCGCCTGTCTTGAAGTCGAACCAGTCGTAAGCGGCGACCCATTGGACCAAAACTGTTGACAATAGATATAAAATAAGTGCACTTTTCATGGCTTTCGCGAAAAAACAAATATGTCGTCCCTTTTCCCTGACGTGTAAACTGATAGGTACTGAGCGCTCAGCATAAAACTTAATTAAAAAGTTTTTCTGAATTAATTCAAACAATTTGTCGCGGTCAATTTAATTTACAATTCGAAAAAATTATCAAGGTGAAAAACATAGGCAATTACTAATTAACTTCTTCAAAAAACCCTATTGAATGCTGTATTTAAAAAATAAACAAGATTAATTACTTTTACCAAACAAAAATACAGCTCAAAATTATCTAGTTTATTTCTACAAACAATCACAACCACAATTTGAAAAATAATTAATCAGGGTTTTTTCATTCATTGCCCTTGAGCTTCATGGGTAGGAGCCATCCTCCATACTTATCGGGCCCTCCGGCGAGGTCAACATCTTCGCGACCCTTGGCCTCCCCCGCCTTGAGTGCGTCCTCATACGACTTGATGGTCTTCGCCCTGTGCACCTGTTTTTCCTCGGGAGTCATCTTTGACTCATCAGGTAAAGGGATGGCATCGGCTTCGGGGGATGCTGCCCTGGACTTTGTGCCCTTCTTGACAGGGCCTGCCCTGACCTTTGTGACACCCTTCTTGGCAGGGGCTGCCCTAGCCTTTGACCCACCCTTGACTGCACCCATTGCGTAATTACTGATGCGATTGTGACAGTGATGGTCGTCGTCATCGCACAGGCTATCCAACAGCTCCTCCTTATTATCGGCGAAGTGATGGAGTGGTCCGCCGTAGGTGTCGTCATCGGCCCAATCGGGCGGTCCTTCCCCTTCGATTTCGTCCTCGTATTCCGGAAGGTATCGCCTGTGGTGTCGGTCTCGATATCGGCGCAATACCTGACGGCCTAACCCTCTGTATTCCTTTTGATGGCGTCCTCTATAAGAGGGAAGGTATTCACTGTCCTCTTCGAAGTCGTATCCGTCGGAGTGTAGAAAAACTGTTTGAATAAGTGATAGGAATATAACCAAAAATATTGTTATGTTTTTCATTATTATTGTGTTTTTTCTATTGAAAACCGACATTAAGTTTGCGATTGATATTGAAATTCAATACTGTTTTTGAAGTTTTAATTAAGTTTTCGCATAAATTATGTTTAATTTTAAGGAATTTTTTATAAGAAAATTTTTTTCTAGCTAATTTTACAAAAAAAACACTGTAAAATAAATTATAATGTTCATAATTTATTGCTTGATGATTGGAAATTTATAGGTCTTGGACAGATGGAGATCTCTATTAATACGATACTTAATCGCATAGGACTTGCCCTCCAAAATAAATGGCCCTGCCCCATTCGATGAAGCATTGTATAAAAAGAATCCAGATATTTCCAGATATTCATAATCGGGGTAAATTTCTTTTGAAATGAGATACTGAATAATAAATGTAGAAAAAAAAGATTTTTTTGAAATTAAGTTAAAACAGTTAATAATTTTTTTAAATCAATATTAAACATTTTAAAGCGATTTTATTTGATCTTGGATTTAGGCAAAAACAGTGCTTGGAAAAACAGCTATAGCTGAAACAGGGAATTGTTTATTATAACGATAAAATAGTATGTTTTTAAATTAAGTTTGCTCAAATTTAGTTATCAAAATTTTGACTTGCTCAATATTTATTTTGATTTGTGAGTTCAGGGGATAAGCCAGGTTACTCTTATAATAACTTGGCATATGGTCACTCTAGTCACAATTAACAATTACGACGGCAACAATTTGGCCAATAATAAATATGGCAAAAATTATCTAATGAAACAATTAAAGTCAAATAAATTAATTAATTTAAATTAAAAATAATTTGCCCTCACATTAAAAATATTAGCGTATGTTATAACGAATAGGTAGTGACAGGAGTATCTAATAGTCGGTCCCCTCACACTGCATAAAAACGCCGATAGCTTTGAGTGGAAAAAAATATTTAAAAATATTCTTATAATGTATTTTCAAATTACATCCAGTTATAAGTCTTCGGGCATTTTTCTGAATGAAAGTGAGTAAAAAGATGTCTCAAATCTGTGTGCCTAAAACACCAATCAAATTATTAAAAATTATTTTTTAAAAATTATCTTGCTTCACTTTGTGGGACACATCCGCAGCAAAATAGGACATCAATCCCAGGGTAATACTCGTGTGTAGTAACACCATCCACATAATAATTGCCAAGATAATATCAGTTTTGACAAATAATAATATATAGAGCGCGAAATTGTTGCAGAAAATAAAAATAACATAGTTGAAGAAAATTAGCAAGCTCCAAAATTTGTTGGATTCATGCAATAATTCACAAGTTTGGTTGTGATCGTAATATAATTGGTAGAGTAAATTGTAATCCGGGACATTCTCTTTGGGATCGGAACCGGATAAACCATTTTCCGATAAAATTTTGCGGATTTGTTCGAAACGGTGGCTGAATGTGCAGCAAATCAATTTGAAATATGCCAAGGTAAACATTGTGATCCCTAAAGCGTAGCAAAAGACCAAGATCTCAATTGCGTTCCATAAAACGTACGGTACGAATTCAATGCTTTCCCAACTTGACCAAGCTGTCACTACATGGAATAGTCCCACTAAAGATGCCAGCACAATTATGGTGCTAAATATTATAGTATTTTCGATACTATTCTGAATTTTTTTTGTATCTTTTATTATAGTGATTGAGTGAGTGATTCCAAAATGTTCCAGCAATTGCTCGGATGATAGGAATGGCAAACGCCAGGCTAACTGTGAAGATAATAGCCAAGTGAAATTTAATTATAGGCTACGGATTAATATCAAATGAATACATTTTTATCATTTTTAATGAAAATTGTTGAAGTGATGGCACTCAATAGTAAGTAAGAAAATGAGACAGTCAAATAATAAATTTGGTGTTCGTTCCAGATAAAGCTAGATCATGAACGAAACAAGGTAATATAATAAAATTTTAATTGTATTTTTGTGACAAGTACAGTGAAAAATATTTACGAATGAAAGATTTTATTACCCGAACATTTTGAGATAGGTAGCTTCTGTATAGTTTTTATTATCGCTTATTTGAACTTGTTCAATTGAATTTATTTCCATATTTCAATAGAATTATTCCACTTAAAAATGTGTAATAAATGAACTTGTATAAGTATGTCTGACAATAAAACGAGACAATGTCTGCTCAAAAAATTTTATATAAAGTTTATATAAGAATATAGTAATCAATACTTTTCCCAACAAAATGGTACAGAGTCTGCACTTTGTGTGCCAAACATCAATTCTATTAAATTACCAAGTTTGCTACAATAACAATAAATTTCCGAAATAGCTGCGATACGTTGATGATCAAGATCACAATTTGAGTAATGTGATATCTAAAAATCAGACAATTTATAAATTAACATAAATTTTTACACCTTGCTTGTTTGTTTGAATTGTCTATAATTTATAACTTGGATACAATCCGATAGTTTTCATTAATTAAGTTTTATTAGAAGTTTTATATTTAAAATTAGAAAAAGACATTTAACACATATGCCGTTTCCGTGGGTGGGTTTCCAATAGTTTGAAAGTTTGCCATAGTTTAAACAGCATTAGGAAATTTAATGAGCCCTGACACAACATAAAATCTAATAACTTCTCCAAAATTAAAAATAATTTATTGTCTTACTTGCAAAATTACAAAATTACAAACTAAAATAATATTTTCAAATATGCTTGTCATAAAATTTAAACAACCTGGCATTCCAGGTAACTTTACCCGGTTTGACATTCCTTGCGTAGATTTGAGAGTAGTTCCCAATTACGGCATAACTACAAACAAACACAGAATAACTCAAAACTTAATACGAGAATAAGATTTTAATTCAATTTGTTTTCAAATAAATCAATTCTTACAAAAAATTGCTGAAATTAATAGCATTTCAGACATTATTTGTTGAAATCAATTAATTTGTTAACAAATCAATTGTTTTATTGAAATAATTTTCAAACAAATTACTGAAAATATTATTTAATTTCTATTTAAAACTCTTCTGTTGTCTTCAGATATCCAAAGATTGTATTCTTAAGAAATTTGACACAAAATGAGATTTTACTTAAAAACTGTAAATCTATAAAAATAATTGAAAAGAAAATTGATTAAAATAAAATCTTTAAAATTTTTGGCAAAAATCGACATGGACGTATTTTTTGTGCAAGACATTTTACCAATTACAATTTTCTCAAAGGAAATAATTTTGACTATAATTGTGAGTCAAATGATAATACATTTAATGCTGTTCTTTATTGTGAGCAGAAAAGGGTAGGGGAGAGAGAGAGAGAGTCGTCTCAAATGCGATATTTTTTGGAGAGAAGTGCAAAAATCATATCTAATCTCAATTAAAATTGTAATGGGTTTAGCCAAGGTAACCATTAAAAGAATTTTAAATGATAATTACAAGTAATTTCTTATCACTCATATATCATCTTGGTTACCCACTTATTATGTAAACAAGATAATTTTGCAGACGGCTCTAGAATTTGCGCTCAGATCTCCTCTTAATGCACACGACACCTGATTTTCATTTGTTTAAAATAGACCTCGATCAATTAGAATGTCACTAGAGTGAAATTTGAACTGTTCTCAAATTTAACAAGAACAACACACAATCGAAGTTATCAATACTATTCTGAACAATGAAAACACCTGTTGAATTGGTGAACAAATGTGATGGTTGCGATTGTTGCAAGGGCAAGTGCAAGTGCGACGATTGCACTGGGTAATTGGCGAGTTTGGTGAGTTTAAATATTACCTAAATTTATCAGTGAAATAACTGAATTTTTTGTTATTTATCTAGATAAAAATTGGAATGAATACTACAATTTATATTTTATCAGAAATATCTGTTTTATTAATAAATTAATGAATAAAATAATGTTTTAATAATTATTTGAATAAATATTTTGTTTGAATTGTTTTTTGAATTATTTAAAATAATCTACAAATCTTTTGATTAACCTGGATATTCTACGCAAGTACACTTCATTTAAAAATATCATAAGAGAGATAAAGTACCCGAACAAAAGAGTACAGAATATGACCTGAAAACTGTTTTTCAAATCAATTGATTCGAATTCAAGCATTTCATGTCTGTGTCTGCGGTAATCGGTTTCCTTGTTTATAAATGCAAGGTATAAATTCCGAACAACCATCACATGATCGTATAACCCAGCTTCAACGAAATTTTTCAACCTGAAACAAGGAAAAATCAATTATGAAATCAAAGAAATTACTCATCTAACATTGATGTGATTCTATGAGCTTGTTCATTTTTTCTGTTGACAGCAAACGCAAGATATTTAAGATAATATTTTCCAGGTGCGCTGACCAAGTAAGTTTCTCCATAAACTCTAAAAATACTGGCAATTTTATCAGAATTCAATAGTAAGACCATTTTTCTCTGAATTATGTCCATGATTAATTCATCAGCTAAGTAAATTTCACCCATATTCGAGAATTTGATTGAAGAGTTGTACTTGCTATTTATTTTTTGTTCTAGTTTGCTCTGTAGACCAGGATCTAGGTAATGCAGACTATTCAATGAGCCGTTGCCGGCGACCATTACCTCGTCGTTTGCCAAGAGCTGATCCATTGACTCAACAAAAGGTTGATATTTTTGAGATGAATATAAGCCTAACAACATTCCAGTGAATGAAAGGGTTAATATCAGTGAAGATATAATCCAGGTATAGATCAATACGAAGACACTATTTCTGTGTTCAATGGATTTGTTAAACAGTTTTGAAAATCGATTCGACGATTGATTCGTAAGACACGAGAAAACGATCAGAAGTTTCGACGAAATGTTTTTGCTTTCAATCAATTTATGCAAAAATAATGTAATTATTATCGAAAACATTAAAATAAATGACCAAATCTATTGTCAAAAATCAATTATGTTCTAAGTTATTAGAATAAATTTAATCAAGATTGTTTTACCTTTAAATCAAAAACACTGAATATTTGGAAATAATTTGATTTCATTACAGTTTTTGTCGTCAATATTTCAACACGGTAGTTTTCTTTGATCGGAATTTGATCCGAGGTATTCAAAAGTTTATAAAATATCGGCGTTTCAACCAAGCTCATTTCATTCTCCTAAAAAAGTAATTTAACAAGGATCATTTTTTAAAAACTTCTTCTCACATTCAATTGGTTCAAGAAAGTTGTCCTTATCTTTAGAGAAACGTCCATGTTCAAATTGCAGATGAGATAGTTTATGATATCCCTGAAGAATCCAAAGTAGGCAGGGGAGTTCTGTTTCGAAATACATTGGTAATTTTATTATTAATTAATAGAGTTAAATAATTCACCCTAGTCACCCAGACTATAGTTTTAGCTTTTGCTGACTCAATTTGAATGCAACTCGTTCGATTCTTGAATTCATTAAAATAATCTCGTTGAAAATCAATTGTGCCTGCCATATCCAATTTTCATTTCCCTTTGATATTTTATTAGTAAAAAACGAATTTATATATCTTTTTCACCATGATTAATCACCATGACAATTGAATTCAAATTTAATATAAAGGGAAATGTAATTTTCGTCAATTTAATAAATTAAACAAGAAACAAAAGTTTGTAATTTGATTAAAAAGGCTTTCGACATCTACATTTTCCTTGCATTGAACTACTTGGAACTTCACCTTGAATAAAAAACAATTCGAAAAAATCGATTGAATTCATTATTTAATCGATGTCAAAATAAATTAACTGGATAAATCAAAACTATTTTCAATTAACTGGATTACTTATTTCAATGAGATAGTGATTAAATGGAAAATTACAGTTTATAAGAATAAAATTAATGAAATTTATCTAGATTATTTTGATCAGCACTTAGGCAACACTTTTTCATGTTTTCCATAAATAAAATAATTTAATCAAGATAAAACCGAATATAATGAATGAGTTGTCAATTGAACAAGCAATTTTATTAAACATCAAAATTACAGTCGCATTCAATTGCATTTCAAACTATAACTTCAAAATTAATCTTGTTAATTAACAAGTAAATACAAATTAGCGTCAAGCTGTTGATGATTTTAAACATTACCTAAATTTATCCAGTGAAATAATTGATATTTTATAATTTACCTAGATAATATTTTATCAGAAATATCTGTTTTATTAATAAATTAATGAATAAAATAATGTTTTCTTAATTTTTTGAATAATTTTTATGAATTATTTCAAATAGTCTGCAACTCTTATGATTAACCTGATAATTCTACACAAGTACATTTCATTTAAAAATATCATAAGTGAGATAAAGTACCCGAACAAAAGAGCAGAGAATATGACCTGAAAACTGTTTTTCAAATCAATTGATTCGTATTCAAGCATTTCATGTCTGTATCTGCGGTTATCAGTTTCCTTGTTTATAAATGCAAGGTATAAATTCCAAACAAGCATCACATGATCGTATAATCCAGCTTCAACGAAATTTTTCAACCTAAAACAAGGAAAAAATCAATTGAGAATACAAAGAAATTACCTAGCTAACATTGACGTGATTCTATGAGCTTGTTCATTTTTTCTGTTGACAGCAAACGCAAGATATTTAAGATAATATTTTCCAGGCGCACTGACCAAGTACATTTCTCCATAGACTCTTAAAAT